>JBCEWC010019124.1:0-11589 GCA_038996855.1 Solanum aculeatissimum
TTTTCAACTTATTTGGCATATTCATTTTGTAACTAGATAAGATTTTAAGATCAAGCCAATAATTTCATATGCATATCGAGTTATCAAAATTGTAATAAAAAGGGATATATATATATATATATATATGTGTGTGTGTGTATAGATATATATAACAAAAGCTAAAAATAATGGATCAAAATGATGCAAAACAGAGAATTGTATTTTATTAGGTAAAAGATAGAAGGGTTTGATGATAACAGAACAAACTAAATTCTAGGTTACAATCAAAAAGTTACCCAAACTATGACAAGACTCAATAAAAAGACAAAAAAGGACAAAATGGTCTGACTCATAAATTAAAATTTGGATAACCTTGAAATAAACAAATAACAAAATGACAACACAATAAACTACCAACACTCCATCCTAGCAAAGGAAGGAACATTTTTCCAATTACCAAGCTTGACATCTTAGCCACTAGTTTGAACATCGGCCTTAATAGAGTTTCTACCACTTTTAGCTATCTCTTTCTAACAATTGAGAGAATCACTACACTTCATATTATCACATATTTCCTCCATGAATTGTACATCATTATTTGTTGGCAGAGGATTTTGAGTAACATTTGGAGGGTAATTATTTTGGACCACAATTATCATTTCTTGAATCATCTTCTCCACCTCCCTTTTCAATGTCCAACAATCTTTAGTTCTATGTCCTAGAGCATAAGAGTGATATGCACATCATGTTGTAGGATTGAAACCTTTTGCTCGTGGATCTACATAATTTTGAGGAATTAACTCTATCATATTCAAACGTTTCAATTTCTCAAATAAACTTCTGTAAGACTCTTAAATTGGTGTGAAATTATTCTTAGGCCTATCATTTCATCCAAATTCCTGCCTTAGATGAGGATTATGGGGTTCTTGAAAATTCTGAGGAGAAGGATGAGCAGGTTGATGGGTTGGTGCTCGCCATTGAGGATGGCTTGGTGGATGTGCATATGGTTGTGCATTTGTAAACTGCATATTGAGGTGGGACAGAAAAATGTTATGTGTTCAGCATAGGGTGATAGTGATCGGATTGAGATGGTACATATTGTCAAAGTAGACTCCTTGGATTTGTTTGTGTTCCTGACACAACAATAGCTAATCTTCCTTTATTTTCTTTCCTCCAAGACTTCCCACTTCATTTTTTATCACTTGTGTTGTGACCTTCAACGCAACTTGGCTTGCAATCTTTCCAAACTTAATGCCATTTATCACCGTTTTTCTAATTTTAATAATTTTGGTGAATGTTTTGCCAGCAACGGAAAACAAATAATGAAAGTAATCTATTGCGATCAAAATTTGGATCAAAACTAAAGGAAAGTAATCTAAGATACAATGACCACAACACTTAGATTCAAAATCCCAAAATCTGGAGTCACGAGTACAAGAGCTCATATATAGTACGAAAGAGTAAATACACAATTATCTGATACCAAAAATACAAAGTATGATATGGAAGACAACAAATAAAGTCTCAATAGTACAACAACGACTTGAAGTCTGAGTTCACATTTGTGATCTTGAAAAGGTAAGAAAACTCCTCTCAAATGAAATCAACTACCACGAGGGAGTTCGTGTGCTTAATTTACTAGGAGGAAACATATTTTGGGTGAGTATAAGAAGTGTACCCAGTAGGTTCAACCGATTGGGTAATAGAAGTAGTATAAACATGTAATAATTGAGAACTTTTCCACCTGCAACGAAAGGGTTAGTACACAATATATACATATATAAGAATAGACAGATGAAATAGCAAGTTTAAATAATGATGTAATACAAATGGAATGAATGCAATGCATGGGGTGAAATCATGCCTGTCATATAGCTAGTCGTACTTATCTACAAAGGTAAGGCTATCAGGTAGAACCCATGGGACTCTCATCAGACCATATACAAAAATCTCAATCTATCCACCTGGCCATTATCAAGGGGTGTCATAATATCTCAACTTTGTCACCTGCCCATAGTCAAGGGGTTTTAAAAAATGATACTATCTCACCCTTGCCACCTGCCCGTGGTCAAGGGGTTTTAAATGGTTATTACATATCTCAACCTTACAACCTACCCGAGGTCAAGGGGTGGTACCAATGCAATATGGAAATGCATGCATGCAAATGCGACAAATCAATGTATATGATAGTAATATAATAAAATAATCGATACATATAAATCACAGAATCATAAAAGAACTCCAGTGTCACAACTGGAACCACAAGTCATCAACATGTCTCAAATTGTCACACATTCACCAATAGCCAATTATACTAATAATAGTAGACTTTGTAAGTCCAACAATATGCATATAAGTCCCAAAAAGTATCTCAAATACTATAATATTTTCCAAATTATATGACAAGTCTCATATTATCACAATAATATCCAAAAGTATCTCGAATATCAAGGATACATCTCAAATTGCCTACAAATTCACAATTTACTCCAATTCAATGTCACGACCCGAATAAGGGCCTAGATGTGACATGGACAAGGAGAACCCGAAAGTCCTCGATCAAGCCATCATAGCATCATTACACACATCATCAGTTCAGAAGCACGGAAGCTAAACACATAACACATAAGCTCTAAGGGAAATCGGGGCCTTGGACTCAAGCTATGGGGATGTTTCCAGGATTGGGATAAGCACAGATTCACATAGCACATAACAATTATCTCTAAGGGGACGACTAAGTAGGATTTAAACTATGGGGCACACTGGGGTTATGGAACTTTCCATATAAGCACATAGTAAATCATAACTCCCATCATTAAGTCATAAGCATAATCGATAACATTTCTCATAATCAAGGCTCATAGACATAACATTCCATAAATATAATATTCAACATTACAAGCCAACGTACAAGAGTTTAGTTGTCCAAAAAGCCTCTACATAGATAAAGCGGGGCCTCAACATATATAGACATGCATCTTCAAATCATAAGACTCACATTCTTTTCAAATCATGCATCATTAGTCAAAACTAAACCATTGATCAAAACCATGCTTAAGCTTAGGCCAAAGGCCATCAAGAGTTTCCAAAATATTTTCATAATCATTCCATGCCAATGCAATAAGAGTAGCCTATCTACATAGCTTATCGTATCAAGCCTTCAAAATATGTCAAAGTGGTGCAAGCACCCAAAATGTTCAAAGAACCATAACAAGAGATTATGTGATCACAAGCCTTATCATGTCATAACAATCTTCAATGCATATGCCATGAATGAAGAACAAGTGCATGGGTAATGGAATTCAAACTTTAATTCACAAATAAAAAGGTAATTCAACATAAATCTTGAGAAACTCCATATTTAAAGCATAATACAAATTACCCATGCATAATTAAGTCAAATAGGGACATGCACATAGATTCTTCAAGAGGTTCCATGAATATTAAAAAAATTCAAACTCAAATCATGTTTAAATCACCTAATTGCTATAGCACATAATCCCAACCAACTAAATACTTCAAAATTTACAGAACTCATAATTTAAAGAATTCTTAAAATCAAAATTTAAGAGTAGGACTCTTGGGTCTCCATGGATGAAAGAGAATCCATGAATAAAACCCACAAACCTTATAATTAACCAAAGGAATTAAAGAAACAAGCAAGTAAGGTGATCTTTTCAAACATTCTTCAAGCTTTCAAAAATGGAGGTCAAGAGGATTTAGGAAACTTCAAAGAGCAACGAGGAGTTTTAGAATGGATTAAAAAGGGTTAGGTTCGGTTAAGGGGGCTTAGGGGGACCTTAGAATGCCTAAAAGGGGCCTAGGGATTAATTAAATAATGAATTAAAAATTAAAGAAATGGAAAAGTAGTTGTCACACGATGGAGCTATAGGTCCCATCCAATGGTACACGGACCATGTACCTGTCCGTGTAGCATGCCTTGGTTTCGTCTTCGGCTCGAACTCTCGGGGACTTTCTGTAACACTTCACGAAGGGGTGTCACCGGCCGTGTGTCTTCACACAGACCGTGTACTAGTACATGGAACCACACTTGGCCTAGAAACCATCCCACACCTTGGCCAAGCCACTGCCCCACTTGACGGAGCCCCAAACGGACCGTTTGAGGTCTCATGGACCTTAGGGTAGTCTGTGGGACTTCACTTGGTCTACGGGTTGGGTCCTTACCACCCTGAACCCACTGGACCATCACACGGACCCCAACATGGACCGTGGACCATCACACGGTCCGTGGTCCTATCCTTGGGCCATTTCCAGGGCCTATTCCCAACGTCATCTGAATTACAGGCAGTCTCACTGTATTGACCATAACTTCCTCATACCAATTTTGAATTGAGTGAAACTAGTTCTGTTGAGAAGATAACACAAAGATCTTTAATGTGATATGTAGTAGCCTACACAGTTCATCCCGTTGAAAAGTTATGCTTCCTCAAAGTACATTGTCCAAACGACCTCTCTAGGCCACCAAAAGGTCCATTTTGCATTCGCCCACTTAAACTCAACCCGTGGCTACCAAAATTCAACCATGACTAGTGTAACATCATACGAGATCAACCATAAGAAGTTTAAAAAAAATTTGGGTCGTTACATCATCTCCCCCTTGGGAACATTCATCCTCGAATAAACTAAGACTACGACTTGAGGACATCGATCACAAAACAAGAGACATTCAAACCATGACTCAAGAGATCATGCATCATATAAAAAATCTTTCAAAAACTCATGTCAAAACACCATTTAAATTAATTTTGTGCTCATGAATGCATGCAATGTCATGAAACTCAGGAAACAAAGAATTAGGACAAATAAAGGATAGAACCTAGTACCTTACGCATGAGTAGATCGGAAGAGGTAAGGATATCGCTCCATCATGTCCAACTCCGCTTCCCACGTTGAACTCTCCACATCTTGATTCCTCCAAAGTATCTTGACTGAAGCCACCTCCTTATTGCGAAGCCGCTTCACTTCTCTATCAAAAATTTCAACTGGCACCTCTTCAACAGTCAAGTTCTCTTCAATCGTCACACCCTCCAAAGGTGAAATTAACTTAGGGTCACCAACCAACTTCCTCAACATAGATACAAGGAAAACCAGATGAATAGAGCTCATGTCCAAAGGCAAGTCCAACCTGTATGCTACATTGCAAATCCGCTCTACAATCTCATAAGGTCCGACGTACCTTGGGCTCAACTTGCCCTTTTTGCCAAAATGCCTTATATTCTTCATGGGGGAAACCTTCACATACACCCAATCACCAACATGAAATTCAGGGTCCCTCTTTCTCACATCTACATAAGACTTTTGACAACTTTGGGCCGTTTTTAACCTTTCCAGAATCAACTTCATCTTTTCAATAGCCTCAACCACCAAGTATGGGCCTAGCAAGGCCGCCTCACCTATTTGGAACCAAACAACCAGAGACCTACATCTCCTACCATACAAGGCCTCAAAAGGAGCCATACCGATGCTAGCGTGGAAACTATTATTGTAAGAAAACTCGATGAGAGGTAAATGATCATCCTAATTTCCCTTAAACTCCAACACACAAGCCCTTAACATATCCTCCAAAGTTTGAATTGTCCTCTCGGCTTGCCCATCAGTTTGAGGATGGAATGCGATGCTTAACTTGACCTTAGTACCAAGTCCCCTTTGAAAGGAATTCCAATAATGAGAAGTAAATTGGGTACCATGATCCGGTATGATAGACCTTGGAACACCATGCAACCTTACCAACTCCCGAATATATACCTTGGCATACTCCTCGACACTATAGGTAGTCTTGACCTGTGAGAAATGAGCCGACTTAGTCAATCTATCAACCACAACCCATATGGAATTATATTTTCTCCTAGTACGGGGTAACCCAACCAAAGAGTCCATATTTATATCTTCCAACTTCCAAGTAGGAATCTCATTATCTTGTGTCAAGCCACCGGGCCTTTGATGTTCTACCTTCACTTTTTGGTAATTAGGACACTCCGATACGAACCTTGTTATATCTTTCTTCATACCATGCCACCAATACAACTCTTTTAAATCTCGGTGCATTTTGGTAGATCAAAGATGAATAGAATATTTCGAATTGTGAGCCTCCTTCATAATCAATTCCCTCAAGCAATCCACATCTGGAATAGACAATCGTCCTTGGTACCATAGCACACCATCTCCCCCTTGAGAGGAAACCTCAGTCTTACCATCGGCAACAAACTTTTTCAATTCCACCAAAGAAGGATCTAAGTCTTGCTTAGCTTTAGCATCAACTACCAAAGAAGATTCGTATCCACTTTTCACAAAGATTCCACCATTGTCGGATTCGACTAACCTCACACCCAACGTAGCCAAACGGTGCACCTCCTTTGCTATCTCTCTCTTCTACTCATCCACATGTGTTACACTTCCCATAGAAAGTCTACTAAGAGCATCCGCCACAACATTAGCCTTACCGGGATGATAAAGAACACTCATGTCACAATCTTTAAGAATTTCCAACCATCTCCTTCTCTCTTCTGCTCATCCACATGTGTTACACTTCCCATAGAAAGTCTACTAAGAGCATCCACCATAATATTAGCCTTACTGGGATGATAAAGAACACTCATGTCATAATCTTTAACAAGTTTCAACCATCTCTTTTGCCTCAAATTAAGATCATTTTGGGTGAACACATATTGTAAGATCTTGTGATCGGTGAACACATCTACATGCACCCCATATAAACAATGACGCCAAATTTCAAAGAAAACACTAGCGCCGCTAATTCAAGATCATGAGTCGGATAATTTTGTTCATGCACCTTTAATTGCCAGGAAGTATAAGCTATCACCTAACCATGTTGCATAAGTACACAACCCAAACCAATACTTGATGCATCATAATAAAAGACAAACCCATCTAAACCATTTCGCAAAGTCAAAATCGGGTCCGATATAAGTCGATCCTTCAAAGTTTGAAAACTTTTCTCACATTCCTTGGTCCACACAAACTTGGTTTTCTTTTGAGTCAATTTTGTCAATGGAGACGCTATAGATGAAAACCCTTCAACAAACCTTCTATAATAGCCAGCCAAACAAAGGAAACTTCTAATATCCAAAGGAGTCAATGGTCTAGGCCAATCCCTTACCGCTTCGGTTTTCTTAGGATCAACTTTGATGCCATCACCGGACATTACTTGACCAAGGAAGGAAACTTCTCCCAACCAAAACTCACAGTTGCTAAATTTGGCATACAATTTCTTTTCTCTCAAAGTTCTGAGAGCCAACCTCAAATGACCCATATGCTCTTGTTTACTACAGGAATAGATCAAAATATCATCAATAACGACCACCATAAAATTATCAAGAAATGGCTTGAACATTCGATTCATAAGATCCATAAATACCGTCGGAGCATTAGTCAACCCGAAAAACATCACCAAAAATTCAAAATGACCATAACTAGTATGGAAAGCCATTTTTGGAATATCACACTCCCTCACCTTCAATTGGTTATAACCCGAACAAAGATCTATCTTGGAGAAATGAGTAGCCCCTTGAAGTTGGTCAAATAAATCATCAATCTTAGGCAACGGGAACCTATTCTTAATAGTCACCTTGTTCAATTGCCTATAATCAATACACATCCGGAGAGACCCATCTTTCTTCTTCGCAAACAACACTAGAGCACCCCAAGGTGAAATGTTTGGTCTAATATACCCATTCTCTAACAAATCCCTCAATTGATCCTTCAACTCCTTTAATTTCTCCGGAGCCATACGGTAAGGAGAGATCAAAATAGATTGAGTATCCGAGAGAAGGTCTATACAAAAATCCACTTCTCTATCGGGAGGGATACCAAGCAAATCCTTGGGAAACACATTGGCGAACTCTTTTACCACCGGAACTGATTCAAGTCTAGGTAATTCACCCTCCATATCTCTAACCTGAACAATGTGATAGATGCACGCTTTTCCAATTATTCTCCGGGCTTTAAGGTATGAAATAAACCTACCCTTAATCACGGAATTGCTACCCTCCCACTCTAATAACGGTTCATTAGGGACTTTGAACTTGAACCATCTAGTTCTACAATCAATTGAGGCATATTATGCATGTAACCAATCCATCCCAAAAATGACATCAAAATCATACATTTCAAGTTTTACAAAATCACCGGGGAACACTTTATGCAATACCGAACCGAGACAATCCCTATATATTTTTTGGGCCACAATAGAATCACCCACGGGAGTATACACTGAATAAGGTTCCCTCAAGATTTCAGAACTCACACAAAAATTTAATAACCAAAAAAGGAGTCACAAAAGACAAATTCACACCCGGATCAAGTAAAGCATATGCATCAAAGTTAAAGATTTTATAAATACCCGTCACGAAGTCCGGAGCTTTCTCTACTTCTTAACGGGCATGAAGAGCTTAGAACCAGTTGTTTCTAGGAGCACCTCCAACCGGGGCCTTTGGTTGCCCTTGATCACTAATCGCAACTTGGTCCTTCTTCACATTCCTTGGACAAGTGGATATTTTTTGGTCCAAGCCACCACATCCGAAATAAGCACCCGTGATCCTTCTACATTCACCCAAATGATTACCACCACAATGCCCACAACGAGAAATTCGGGGACCAACTCCAACCGGTGCCTTAGGAGGAAGCACCTTATAGAATGTCTCATGTTAAAACCTTGGCCTTGTTAGAACCTTGGACTTGTTAGAAATGGCCAAATCCACCACCACCCTTGACATAGGGGAACCCACTACCAAGACGGGCTCTCTTAGCCTCATGCATCTTTCTCTCTTTTAACTTTTCACCCTCGATTTATTTGGCATAAGTCATGAGCCTTGAGATGTTAATCTCCCTAATAAGCATGGTCGTTCGACACTCTTTCACAACAAAATCCAATACACCCGAGATGAACTTGTGCATTCTAGCGTGGGGATCCGAGACAAGCATAGAAGTATCTTGGAGATCTTAGTAAACTTGAGGGCATAGTCCCTCACTATCATGCTACCCTATCAGAGGTTTATGAACTCGGTCGTCTTAGCCTCCCTAAGCTCAAGAGGGAAAAATCGATCAAGAAAGGCCACTTTGAATTCTTCCCATCCAACCATAAAATCCATCACCCTCTCAGTAAGCCATTAATTGTACCATACTTGTGCCACATCCTCAAGTTGGTAAGCCGCTAACTTCGCCAACTCCGCCTTCTCCTCTGAACTAACACCCATGATTGTCAACACTTTGGTGAGCTCATCAATGAACTCTTGAGCATCCTCATCAATCTTGGAGCCATAAATTCTAGAGGGTTCATACGGGTGAAATCCCTCACCCTTGAGGCCGGAGTAGCAATATTGACGGGGTTTAAAATATTTCTGAACTCAGAATGGGGAACCTGTTCCTCAACCAGTTCCCGAGGAGCTTGTTTCTCAACTTTTGGAGCCTGACGGGAAAGGGGAGCTCTTCTAGGAGACATTTTCTAAAAGAGCGACAAAATACCATGAGTTTAGAGGAATCTCATAAGGTTACAAGGCACGATACAAAAGACAATGAAGTGATATTTTCCTAAAATATCGTTATACCCTCTCACTAATAGGTATGGTGCACATCACACCCATGAACGAGACTCAACGTGATGCGACATATTGGACTCCGAGGACCATACAAACCTAGGGCTCTGTTACCATCTTTTTCATAACCCGGATAAGAGCCTAGATGTGACATGGCGAAGGAGAACCCAAAAGTGCTCGATCAAGCCATCATAGCATCATTACCCACATTATCAGTTCGGAAATGCGGAAGCTAAATACATAACACATAAGATCTAAGAAAAATCGGGGCCTAGGACTCAAGCTATGGGGATGTTGTCGGGAAAGGGATAAACATGGATTCACATAGCACATAATAATTATCTCTAAGAGGACGGGTAAGTAGGATTCAAACTATGGGGCACACCGGGATTATGGGAATTTCCATATAAGCAAATAGTAAATCATAACTCCCAACATCAATTCATAAGCATAGTCGATAACATTTCTCATAATCAAGGCTCATTGACATAACGTTCCATAATCATAATATTCAACATTACAAGCCAACGTATAAGAGTTTAGTTGTCCAATAAGCCTATACATAGATAAAGTGGGTCCTCAACATAGTTTGAGGCTTACCCTCAATACATAAGTAAAGTAAACGACATAATAAAACTAGGTAGATAGGAGGTGGCTATTTCCCTTGAACAAAAGGGCTCACCACTAGCAAGGTCTTCAATAATGATCAAGCGTCATCCCTTGATAGAATGTAAAAGTCGTCTTCGGTCCCTACATGGTTAGAACATGTAGAAAAAGAATATGGGTTAGCACATAATATGTACTAAGTATGCGGGCGTGCAACGCATATTACAACATAGTATGACCAAGCAATATGGAAAGGGGACAAGTGGTACGTAAGGAATGCACGTAGCCAAGGAGTAATATAACAATATGCCATGCCATGATGATTGAGATGCAAATCTACTATGATAATATAGCGGGGATGTAACCTCAATCGACAACAGAGGAGACCCGAGCGAGTTGCTACCCGGATCCGGACTACTTTCCATGTAGATCCCTAATCACCCTTAAACAATGGGAAACAAACAAGTCATCCTATCTAGGGAGAAATCCCATATTGGCACATGGTTTGACGGAAAGGAGTATGGACCCTGTGGAGATAGCCCACCCCGACTCCAATCCCTCGGTACTAAGTCTTATCCTACGGGAATACATATATATATATATACATGCAACTTCAAATCGGAAGACTTACATTCTTTTCAAATCATGCATCATTAGTCAAAACTAAACCATTGATCAAAACCATGCTTAAGCTTAGGCCAAAGGCCATCAAGAGTTTCCAAAATGTTTTCATAATCATTCCATGACAATGCAATAAGAGTAGCCTATCTACATAGCTTATCGTATCAAGCCTTCAAAACAAGTCAAAGTGGTGCAAGCACCCAAAATACTCAAAGAGCCATAACAAGAGACTATGTGATCACAAGCCTTAACATATCATAACAAGAGTTTCATCAAATCAATCTTCAATGGATATACCAGGAATGAAGAACAAATGCATGGGTAATTAAATTCAAACTTTAACTCACAATTAAAAAGGTAATTCAACATAAATCATGAGAAATCCCATATTTAAAGCATAATGCGAATTACCCATTCATAATTAAGTGAAATAGGGACATGCACATAGATTCTTCAAGATGTTCCATGAACATTAAAAAAATTGAAACTCAAATCATGATTAAATCACCTAATTTCTACAACACATAATCCCGACCAACTAAATACTTCAAAATTTAAAGAACCCATAACTTAATGAATTCTTAAAATCAAAATTTAAGAGTAGGGTTCTTGGGTCTCCATGGATGAAAGGGAATCCATGAAACAAACCTACATACCTTACAATTAACAAAAGGAATTGAAAAAACAAGCAAGTAAGGTTGTCACGAACCGGATAGGGGGCCTAGATGTGACACGGCGAAAGAGGACCCGAAGACCCTCGATCAAGCCATCATAGCATCATTACACTCATCATCGGTTTGGAAACGCGGAA
>JBCEWC010019125.1:0-11588 GCA_038996855.1 Solanum aculeatissimum
CTGTAATTTTGAGAATTCGATTTTATTCAAATTAATTGAGTAATTAATTGAATTTTCGAAGACAAGTCATTTTTTCGTATAACAATGAGTTGGTTTTCATTTTTCAGCAGACAAGCGAGCTTTATTGCGCCACGTTTGGCCTTGGGTTGAATTTTTTTTTTTTGTCACCAATCACCAATTGCAACCTTTCTACGCACGCAAGCAAACAACATGCCTATTCTAATTATCACTTTGAGGACAAAAATTAATATTTCTACAACCATATTTTTGAAAACGCTATTGATATAGTTTATGATAGGATGATTGAAATTTCTCTACTCTTATCTAGAGATTTTGAGTCTGAATCGTGAAAATAAAAAAAATTCTGTTGAAAGTCTCTAAAATTGATTTTATAATGTGCAATTTAATAGAAAATTGTAAGCCTAAAGAGGGTAATGTGCGTTTAGTAGTACTAGTTAGTATCCATTGATCTTTTAGTTTTTATTGTTTGGCCTAACTTCTTCAAAAGTCAAAAGCGCATAGGAAGAAAAAAAAAACTTACTTTAAGAACTAAAGTATGAAACAGAGGATTCAGCTGGCAATTTTCACTTTTTCGGGATTATTTTTTTCACTTTATTTAAAAATGTTTTAATGAGAAAATTTTAATTACAACTTAAAATTATATTTTCGTTTTTGCTATATTTTTCTATTTCAAATTCTATCTCTTTTTTCTTTATATAAAAAATAACTCTATTTAAATTATATTTCATAATTATAAAATAAAGTAACTCAAACAACCAAATATTATTTGCACAGACATTTTATAACCAAACACAATTTCATCCTCAAAAAGTTTGAGTAATGTGAAAAAAATATTTGTAACAACAGTTCTTGTGGATCCAATCTATAATAATATATTACTATTATTTTGAGATATTACTCATTGAGAACAGTTTTAATTGTATGTTTCAGTTAAATTAATCAAACTGAGTGATTTTACTAGTTTTTTTTTAGAAATTAAGGGTATTGAACGTATTTAGAAAATACATTCAAATTCTAAATATTTTGTGAAAAATATGACTAAACACAACTCTAACTCTAAAAATTTTAAATAAATTAAAAAATATATGATTTCATGACTAAAAAACCCCTAGAGTCTTATGAAATGGTATAAAAAAATATTTATCTAGCCTTTCTTTAAAAAAAATACTTGTCCTCACTGGCATTTGTTTGAACTTTGTCTAGCACAAATTGTTACTCTCTTAAAATTTAAATTTTTAACAAATTCTCCTGATAAAAATTACATTTCAAAATAGGTAAATCTTATAAACTTGACTATATAAAATATTTAATTACAAAATAAATACTCGACAACAAAAATAATTAAATTCACTGATATGTAAAGGTGGAAGATTAAATTTATAGCCGCTAGATCACAACTTTTTTTACTTATTGATTTTGGATAGATTATTCATGCATATTACACATTCATCTATAGATCACGAAATAACATAAAATTTTACTTTTTTGTTTTATTTTTAAAAAATAATTATTATTATGTAATTTTAAATTCCACGAATAAAATTTATACTTGACATGTTTAAACGTATGCAAATTTATTCCTCGTGGACCAATGAACAAAAAAAACAAAACAAATTTGAGTACTTCGTTTTTTGAGAGTTTGACAAATGTAAATATATAAATAAAAATATAAACACGAAATATAAGTTTACTCCTAATTATAATTAGTAGGAGTATATCCTATCCAATTTTGTATGCTCTTTAATTTTTATTTGTTTAAATTAAATGGGTCACTTTTTGTTAATTGGTATGAACAGTGTGGCAGACTATTTTGACTCATATTTGTTATCTTTTTATTTGTCCATAAATCGAGATGAGTCTAAAGAATGCCTTTTTTTTTTTTTTTTTTTTCTGCACTTTTGCTGTTGATAAGATATGATGGTGTTCCCCTTTGCTTTTTCGAACCATTCCTAACTTTATTACGTCCTTCCTCTAAAAAAAATGATATAATTTAATTTGATAGGAAGTTTAAAAAATAAATGGAATTTTTTAATTTAATGGTCTAAAATATGCTACGTAGAAAGTTGAAATTAAAGTTTTTTTTTTTTAAAAAAATGAGTCGTTCTTTTTTAAATAGACTAAAAAAAAGAAAAAAATTATGTGGATAAACAAATATATACTAGTTAATTAGTTAACATAGTTATAATTTGAATTAATTTTGGCTCCCAGCAAATATCTAGTTATAATTACAGTTTGAGTTTTGTATAATTCGCGCAATTTATACAAATGTTGTGTGCGATTATAAAAAGTTTGTGCAAGAATCAAATTGTATAGCGAAATATACAAATTACATAAATGTTGTGCATGAATTGTATGACGAAATATACAAACACTATACAAAAATTATAAATTATACAAATGATGCGTGAATTATACAAACTCTTCTATAACTATAGTTACCAAATGTAATTACTCAAACTATAGTTATGTAACATAATTAGACTTTATATGTTTGTCATTTATAAAATTTACTCTAAAAAATAGATTATTCTTTTTTAAACGGAGAAGTTTTGTGAGACCGTTATTGGAATCAACGCTCATTGCAATTTTGGGTCTCTTTTGATTCAATTCAACTTTGTCATTAAATTATACACTTGTCGACCAACAAAAGGAAAATAACAATACATACACGTTACTATATATTTTCCATTTTTTGAAGATAAAACAAGGTTCTTTTTTAATCAAATTAAATTTTACTACGAAAAGAGAAAGAGGTATGCTAAAATTAAAATAATTAGGAGTCGTTTGGTAGAGCGTATAAAAATAATGTCAAATAGAGTGCATTAATAATGTTTGTATTAATTACATAAACTATTTATTATGTATTATTTGGTTTGATATATTAAAAATAACATGCATCACATAAAATATTTATTTACAAAGATACTCTTCGCAATTATGGTGAAAAAAATATAAAAAAAATTTTGAGGGATAATGTGGTCTTTAACCATGTTAATGCATGCATAAAAACTCTTTGCATTCATGGTATTAGTAATGCACACCTTAATACACAATTGAGTGTATAACTAATCTTTGCATTAATTACACATAATATGAAAAAATATCAAACAAAATATTATTAATATAAAAAGTTAATGCATACATTATTTTTATCAATATACTCTGTCAAACGACCCGATAGTCTTTATATATATCCAAAATACGTTTAAATGAAGGTTATAATTTATCCTCATTTATCATGATGAATGAGTACACTGTCAACTGACTCGTGTCCTTGGTATTTCAATGTGTTTTAATCAATGCCAACTAACTCTCTTAATTCTATATATAATTAATAAATTTAATATTTATTAATTGGTACTATCAACTATTAATACATATAGAATAGGTAGAATCCTTTTAGGCTTAAATTTGTACTGTAAAAGTCACAACTAGTCTGAACTACATGGTATTATATAGCCATTCATAGCCACAACTAGTCCACCTTCATTTTTTTTTTACCAAGATGGTGTCAACCTCTGGAACAAGATTCGAACCTATTATCCCATCATCTCCAACTAATTCTCCAATCACTACCATCCCTGCAACATCATCAGGTATTTCTAACAGTATCCCTCCTTTTATCTTATTCATTCTCCTCCCTGTCAACCACTTTTCCATATCATATCTCTTCTCCCATTACTTTACCTGGTCCATCTGTTAGCAACGTCAGTTTTTCCTTTCAATTTCCATTCACCGGATTAGTGAATCCAACGTCTCTCTCATCATATAATCATGTTGCTGCTCTTGTTGCACGAAACGTCACAAACCTGGTTACAATTAAACTTGCATCTGTTGAGGACTACCTCACATGACGTACTCAATTTCAATCTCTCTTGCTCTCTCATGATCTTCTTGGATTTGTCGATGATTTCATATCTCCACCACATCCCTTTGTTTATGATGCATCCAGAACTCAATAATTGAATCCCCTTCATCGATCTTAGCTCAAAGTCGATCAAAGTGTTCGTTCTTGGTTATTTGCGATACTTTCTCGTGAAGTTCTTATGGATGTCCATTTATTATCTACTTCACGTGATGTATGGAATTCTCTACAACATCGCTTTATGGATGCAAGTCAAGCCAAATCTGTAGAACTAAAGAGGAAACTTACAACTATGCGTAAAACTGACTCTATATCAATAGATCAGTACCTTCGAGATGCCAAGCAGATTGCTAACTCTCTTGCGGCAATAAATTCTCCTGTTTCTTCTCAAAATTTTATTGATCATGTTCTTCTTGGATTAGGCAAGGAATATGACACCTTGGTTAGGATTATCACACACTTTCCTGTCTCATTGTCCCTTGAAGAACTCAGGACGAAGCTTCTACTCCATAAACAACGATTGCATCGCTTCAAGAATATAGACTCTGTTGTCACTCATCAGGCGTTAGCTATTCATAAGTGGAACATTGTAGTTCTCTTCCTTTGGACATTATTCACTCAGATGTATGACAATCACCCGTTTTATTCAATTTGGGCTTTAAATATTATGTTATTTTTGTTGATGACTTTTCTCGATTTACCTGGCTTTATCCAATGAAAAATAAATCTGAATTTTTTTCTCATTTTTGTGCTTTTCAAAAGCTAGTGAAAAATTTGTTTAGCACTAAAATAAAGATTTTTCAAAGTGATGGAGGAGGTGAGTTTGACAACAAGGACATGCTTTCACATTTTGTTAATTCTGACATTTATTTTTGTAAGTCATGTCCAATCACTTCTCAACAAAATGGGGTTGCTGAACGAAAATATCGACATATTATTGAAATAGTACGCACCGTTATAACAGATGCTACTCTCCCATTCCAATTTTGGGTTGATGTTGTCTTTACTTCAGATTTTGCTGTATTCCTGGGATCTAATCTTATCTCCTGGCGTGCGAAAAAGCAACCAACAGTTTCCAAATTATCTACATAGGTTGAATACCGGGCTATCACATACACGGTTGCTGAGACTTGCTGGATTCGTCACATCCTTTATGAGCTTGATGTCTTTCTTCGTGAACCAATTCGTGTATTGTGTGATAACATCAGTTCCACTTACATGACCCGTAATCTAGTTTTTCATGATCGCTCAAAACATATTATTGTTGATTTCCATTTTGTTCGTGACAAGGTTGCACAAGGAGATCTTATAGTTTAATATGTTCCGGCACATTTGCAGTTAGCTAATATCTTTACAAAAGGCCTGCCTTCCTCTCGCTTTTGTTTTCTACGAGATAATCTATCTATGACTTCAACATGTCCAGATTGAGGGGGTGCATTAATATATATAGAATAGGTAGAATCCTTTTAGGCTTAAACTTGTACTGTAAGAGTCCTTAGTTATATAATCTTGTACTTTAACCAGAGTCTTGATTGACTTGCTATGTTGTACTCTACATATCATTATATATAATACAAAAAGCTCTCACGTAGAGTTTATCTTGGGAGAATATTATTCCTCACATCAACTACTTCCTCCGTAGTCCCCCCAAAGCGTGTAATTTTATATATTTAGTAAGTTTTTAAATTTTGTTATTCAACTCAAAAAGTTTATGATCATAAGATTTTACATATTTTTAATTTAAAATTATAAAATTTAAATATCTCACTTTACTTTTAAAATTTTATACATGTTAGCTGAGATATTTAAATTAAAATAAAGTGAGCAATCAATTATCAAGATTCAAAAAATAATATGTTCTTGATGACATACGTTCTAATTATCTCTTTTCTTATACTTTCAATTTTAGTTTGTTTGTCCCCATTACTTTCACTACTTCCTTCAAAACCCTGAGGCTAACCTCTCAAATAAATAATGGAGATCTTCTCAAATTTGAGGAAGATCTCATGAAAATCAAGTCAAGAATCAACCGCTTTAGAGGTGAGGATATTAATACCTTTTTTCTCCATGCGTCAACTCTTAATAGAAGAAGAAGAAACAAGATTTCCTACTTGGAGGATAAGGTTGGAAATATGTTTGACAATCTCACTGCCATTAGTAACTATGTGACTACTTACTTCAACAACCTCTACTCTTATGGACACCTTTTCTCGTCCAGAAAAAACTCTCCCCAGGATCCCAACTATAGTTGCTTGACCGATATCATGAGAGAAACTATGGATTCTCCCTCTAGAGACACTGAAATCTGGACATCACTGAAGTCTTTCAAGCCCCTCAAAGATCTTGGACCAGATGATATTCACCCCCTCTTCTATCCAAAGTACTGGGACATCACAGGAGAGAAAACTTTTGCCTTCTGCAAGGAAGTCTTTACTAACTCCTTCAGGCCTTAGGACATGAACTCCACCCTTACCTGTCTCATTCCTAAATGCCCTAATGCTTCCAATCTAAAAAACTTCAAGTCCATTGAACTTTGCAACACCAGTTACAAACTGATTATAAAAATTATAGTTAATAAACTCATTGGCCCTAGTCAAAGTAGCTTCCTTTCTAATAAAATAGCATTCAATAATGCCATTATTATTCAGTAGTAAATCTCTCATTTTTCAAAAATGAAAGGAATCAATTCCAATATGATCCTGAAAGTGAACCTTGAGAAAGCCTTTGATAGGTTGGAATAGTCTTTCATAAGAGATTCCCTTAGAGTCTTCTACTTTCCCACCAATCTCACAAACCTGATCATGTCTTGTGTTAGCACCAGTTCCATCTCCATCTTAATTAATTATGAGAAGACTCCATTTTTTAAACTCTCCAGGGGCATTAGACAGGGCAATCCCATGTCTCCCTATCTATTAATCATATGCATGGAGAGATTTTGTGAAAACATTGATTTTGAGGTCAATGCCAAGAACTGAACTCCTATTAAAATTACCATCAGTGGTCCAAAAATCTCCCACTTGTTTTTTTGCTGATGATCTAACTCTCTTCTCTAAGGCTGAGCAACTCAATTGCACCACCATCAACATAATTATAAATAACTTTAACTCTGTCTCGAACAAAAAGTCAAACTTGGGAAATCCAAGGTTATCTTCTCCAAGAATTGCACCTCAGCCAACAAAATTTTGTGTTCCAACCTTCTCTAAGAATTGCACCTCAGCCAACAGAACTTTATGTTCCAACCTTCTCCAAGAATTGCAACTCAGCCAACAAAACTTTGTGTTCCAACCTTCTCCAAATCCAACACTCTAATTTTTTTGGCAAATACATGGGCTTTGCAATTTTTCCATAAAAAGACCACTAACAGTGATTTCTAGTTCATCTTTGATAACATGAATAAGAGACTTTCAGGCTGAAAGACTAAATTTTTTAATATAAGTGGGAGAATTGTTCTTACTAAGTTGACTTTCAATTACATCCCTTCCTATGTTATACAACACATTAAGTTCCCTCCCATTATCACCAAGGCCATCAATAAATTACAAAGAGACTTTGTCTGGGAGACTACTACTGAAAGGAGGAAGATCCACCTCTTAAGCGGGGATAGGATCACTAACTGCAAAAAGTAGAGGGGACTAGGACTTCAGAAGAGTGAGTTTAAGAATAGAGCCTTACTAGCTAGTCTTGCTTAGAGAACCTGCAAGAACCCCAATAGTTTGTGGAGCAAAATCCTCACTAGCAAACGTTATAGAACCAACTCCTCCCGAATAAGACTAGAAAAGTTATTACCAGGATATGGAAAAACATCCAAGATAGCTGGAAGAATTGTGAGGGTGTGACTCACTAGTCTGTACATTCAAAAAACTAAGTGAAGTTCTTTGAAGACATTTGACTGTCTTTTTCTGAGGACATTCGTAGCATGATTTATGGTCCTCTGAATTTAGGAAAGGATAACAATCTTTAATAACCTTTCCTATAATGGAGTCTGGAACTTTGATAAACTTTCTTTCCACTTTCCTAATCATGTCCACAGTATCATCTCCATTGTCCATTTCCCATCTAACATCATTCACAGTGACGCCTTGAATTAGGGTTTCACCTAGAATGGCATTTTCACCATTTCTTCTGCCTACGCGCACATTTACAACAAAGATCATGACCATGATGATGAAAGCCATCAGGATTTCACCTAGATCTGGAAATTACATACCCTAAATAAGATTAAGACATTTCTTTGATTGTTCCATCACAAAAGACTCTCCACCAATCAATTCTTGCACAACAAACGCATGAATATCTCCCATGCTTGTCATTTCTGTGAGGACCCCAAAGACGATATCAACCACATTTTCATGAGGTGCAGTTATGCTACCAACTTTTGGAGAAATGTTGTAGAGAAATCCCTTAACACTCTTAATCTATACCGTAGCGCCATCCACACTGACAACTGACACACAACTTAGAATAGTTGTCATAATAGTCAATTTAACCTAATCCTCTCTTGGGATCTTCTTATCCCTTTCTGCCTTTGGAACATCTGACTTACGAGGAATAACAACCAATTCCATAATAAAAGAGATAGAGTCGACGCGAATAATGTCATCAATAGGGCTACTAAATATCAACTGGTGGTACAAAATGTGAAGGAGACCAGACGAAAAGCCACCGTTTATGTAAGGTGGGAACCACCTACTGTAGAGTACCTATTACAAGCTCAACATTGATGGAGCGGTTAGAAATAACCCTGGGAAGGGGGTCTAAGAGGAGTATTCAGGGATAATAATGGCAGATGGATTTTGGGATTCTAAGAGAAAATCCTTCTCACAAACCCAGACATGGCAGAGCTCCGAGCTTTGAAAAGGGGACTGATGTTAGGCATTGAAAGAAACCTAACTCTTATTGAAATCAACAATGATTCCACTGAAGTTGTTAGCATGATATCTCATCGACACTTACTCTACGATAACTTAATCTTTGAATGCAGGTGTTGAATGCTCGAAATCTGGTTCATATATTCAAAGAATAGAATAGGGTTGTTGATACCTTGGCAAAGCAGGGATTGAAGATGACGAATTTTGACATTTCAACTTTGAAGTTTCATCAATGTGTGCTCACCAAGCATTGCAAGCAAACATTGTAGGAACTACTTTTGTTAGAAGTATTTAGCCACAGGGCCAGGGTGTGGCCCAAAATATTACTGTTTAATTTCTACTATGCATCCCTTGCAAACGAGGGAAGACGCCCACTAATCCATTATTATACACAATATCCTTTTGATCCCCCCAAAAAAAGTTTTAGTTTGTCAAATAGTTGCAATAAGCTCGAGGAGTAAAACACTTCACCAATTTTAAATTGTTGGTTTTGGTATCTTTCTTTATAATAAAAAATTATAAACTGTATTATTAAAAATTTATAAAGGTTCGCATTTGTTGAAGCATCCAGCTATGACGGTGTGCCTATTTAGTCTTCATTCATAACTACATGAATCATTTTTTATGATGATAACTAATAAAAATTATGGAGGAACTGAGCTTACAGATATTTTGCAATAATAAGTGGAAGCCTTTTGATAGTGGTATTTGGTCGATATAAGATATCCTATTATTAAGCATTATTATGTATACATAAAATTTATATATAATTAGTTAGGTAAATATAAAGTTTTGATTAAAATTCTATTGAATCAGTACCTCACTTCTGCCGAGCCCCAAGCCAATAGTTAAAGATTGGCTTTATTAATTGTCCGATTGAAAATGAGAATTCAAATGAAACTCTTTTCACGTCATGTATAAACATCAAGATGTGATCAATTAATAATTAAGTGCTTCCACTTGAATCATGATCAATTGTGAAAAAAGCATTTTTAGGGAAATGGAATGGTAGCATGAAGGCCGTAATTTATCTACATTTACGATCTCAACAAATTACAAAGAACCAAAGCCGTTCATTTTTTATTTTAATAGTAATATATGCTATAGTTTATTTACAACTCTCACTTTCTTAATAAACATTAATGAACTCTAACCAAGTTGAGGAATTTTCATACAGAACAAAATTACATCACGGGCAAGTAGAGTACGTGACAATTTTGCAAGTTGAAATTTTCATTAATTATATGCTTCAAAAGTAGATTCAACCAATGTGCAAACTTGGATCGTAATAAGTATAAATGATTAATTAAAATAGGAAAAGTTTAATTTTATATTTAATGTGTCAAGTCAATACGAATCAAGTAATATAAAATGGAGGAAAATAAGTTGGGTGCTTGGTGAGGGCTCCATGAAAGACATAAAAAGGATAAGAAAAGATCTTTATTGAATCACATAAAGGATATTGTGTGTGTATATATAGTAGTATATATTTTTGGGGACAAGAAGCAATTGCTTTAACGACAAGATATGCAAATATTTTAATTATTTCAACTCTTTAATTTAGAGATCCCAACTACCGCTACTAAATAAAATACATACGTATAGCTAGAGAGACATATCTTATCCATAAGAACCACTTTGTCTTGCGTATATATATATTTTGTAATTTAGTCTACTTGCTATCTAAACGTTAACAATATTTTCGGTTGGTTCAAATTATTTAAAATATTTAGAAAAATAATTTTCTTAAAAATGACTTCTTTAATGGAAATAAAGAAAATAAGTTTCACAAATATCGTTCCACATTGAATGTGTCCTTCCTATATTACAATACACCTCATCTTACCTCCACCCCCACCTTCCATAATATCTATTGAGATTATATAAATATTTTTCACTTATGTACCAAGCATAGAAAAAATAAATAATAAAATTACTTATTTTTTTAGAAAATATTTTTCATCGTATCGAAGACACCCTAAATATGCTTTTAATTATAAGTTGCTTGGGGGAAGTTTGACATTCTAGGTTGGGCCTTGAAGAAGCTGCAGCTCGTATGGTTTGAACTGCCATTAGTTGCCACTATTTAGTCTCCAGGTAGGCCTTTTGGGCCTAAATCATGAAGAGCCCGTTGAGCATTGAAAAATGTAAAAATAACGCGACTTAGTAAATCTAATCATAAGTTTTACCGCAGATATGCATCTATGCTCATTATCTGCACCAATATAATTAGGTATAGATTAGAGCTGTCAATATGGGTTAGGCCTATTGGATCGATCTGGCCAATAGTTGCATAAGGATTATCATAGATACGGCATGTGCGAGAGCCAGGGCTGTAGTTCTTTGGGTGAGTGGAGTGATCAATCTGCGCATTATTTGTAAGAGGATCTTAGATCGAAATAATATAACTATTCTGAAAAGAAACTTGCAAAGGCTTATGCTATTTATGAATATGCATCTGATATAGGTTCTTCTATTTATAGGGTATTTTTTTTAAAAATAAATAAAATATTTAGATAGATAATAATAAGGGTATTTCAATAATTTGATTTTTAAAATTTTGAATTCAACATTTAAGCTCCTTGTTCTTGATCAAGTACCTTTTCTTTTCTTTTTATATAATTCAAAATCCGACTAGATTTCTTGTTTCGTTATTCGATTTTATCACTTTGCCAGAGAGAAATATAACCAGTAGTCCCACATCGGTGCCGTAACTTATCTGTTTGCTGTTTATAATGTATGAAACAACAAATGAAGGACACGACCTTACTTGAACAGGATCTGTTCTATAGGCTCGTACCACTGTATCCTTGATTCCTAAGGAGACAGGAAAC
>JBCEWC010019126.1:0-11587 GCA_038996855.1 Solanum aculeatissimum
GGGTTAGCATATTTAAAAACCGAAAACCGATAAACCGAACCGATAATATATAAAATCGAACCGAACCGACCGATGCAAACCCCTAATTTCAAGTAGCTGACTATAATTTTGATGGTAATTTGCTAATATAGGAAACAAGTGCAAGAAACTCAGTTAATAGATCTAAGATGAGTATGCCTTCTTTTAAAATTGATTTCTTTGACATGTTTATTTATATGTGAAGGGTGGAAAATATGAAAAGCCACCAAACATGGATACTATCTTCTTTGAGACACGTAAGAGGATAACATGCTTGTTGAACCTGAAATAAATACAAAATATTTATGTTTAGTGATACATATAATTTTATATTATTTTACTTTATGTGCTTTATTATTTTAATTTTCTTGTGTTTTATAGGTTGAGATCCAAAAGGTGGTTCAATCTGATTCATCTCTTACCAATATTGAGGTCGTTGAAAAGTGCTTTAGATCTCAACGTAAGAGTCATGTGGTTGGATTTGGTGGTGGAATAACGGCTAAGGAGTTGAAAGGTGGTAACTCTTCAAAGGTTGTACTGCTAGATAAGTTGAATACAAGTGAAAAAGAAAATGAATTACTAAAATAATGCATGGACGAGTTAGAGAATAAATATCAATGCATGGATGAGTTAGACTAATCAGTAGATTAAACTAGTTAACATGTTAGTACATTGATTTTTTTAAAAATCTATGATGAGATTATTCCTATTCAATTGATTTTCCTATTGCCACGACTCCTATTCAATTGATTTTTCCTTACATATTCATTGAAGCTCGTGTTCATCTATCTCACTGTGTTTCTGGTATGACTGTTAAGGATGTATATATAATGGACATGTAAATAGAAGTTTTATTTTTGGAGCATTCACCAGCTTTTCAGTAGTTCTAACTTTCCTATGTTGTAGTCAATAGCTAAATCAGCTCCTAAGCTTTTCAGTAGTTCTAACTTCCCTGTGTTAAAAGGAAGCCACTACTTCTGAATAGATACCTGATAGTTGCTTTTGAGTTGCCTCCTGATTTTCTTGTTTGTCAATTGTTTCATAATGTTTTGATAGATTGTTTTCCTCCTCCCTTTGTTCATATTGTTGATTCTGTACTTCCGAATCCACAAAATTATTAGAAATAGTAATGTTATCAGTAAGCTTACCTATCTCATTTGGCAGCTGTTGCTGGATGTTATTATCCTCTTTTTTTAAGGAGAAACAGATTTGTAAACCTTATTCTGTTGAAGAACATGTTGATTTCCTAAGTTATTCAGACTCTTCAAAAATATTACCGCACTGGTGTTAGATTCTTCAAAAATACACTATTTTTGGAGATCCGACATGCACCTGTCGATATTTTTGAAGAGTCCGAGCAATATAGTTGATTTCTATCATTCCTCTTTCTTTGGGTTTGCCACTGTTCTTCATGCTCCTTATTTTGTATTTATTGCATTTATTGTTGTTGTTCATTAAAATTTGAATTTCCAGCTTGCAAATTAAGTTCCTGTTGGTTGGTGTTAACATGATGACCTTGAGGATCCATTTGTTGTTGTTTGTTCCTATCCGCTTCCATTTCCTTTCTTCTCCTATATTCCTCATCCACTTTCTTGACAGTACAAATATCCACCATGTGGCCTTTCTTCTCATGTATTCCTCAGCTTTGTGGAACTTTCACCTTTTGTAATTATCTTGAGGAGATTATTCCTCTTTGGATTCATGGCATACCAGAGTGTGATGAACTCTGCTGAAGCTAGCGCTACATTCCAAGTAGCTCTATCATTTGGTGCTTGTGTGTAATTCCTTAATGATATAACAAAAAGCTTAGGTAGAACTGCTCTTATAGGGTATGGAGGCCTTGTGATTGATTAGTTCTGTGGTTCCCTGTTCATTCTCATGATTCGTTCTTCTCTGACCAACATGGTTTCTTGAACTCTTAACGTCTCTCTTCATATAAATTTCCTTGTTTCTATCCTATTCTTTTCTCAAATGAGACTCTAAAGAACCTGTTTTTCTGCAGCAGTTTTGACATGTTGCCTCTTGCTTAATTCATGGTGTTCCTTCGATACTTTGTACCTTCGAGCTAGTTATATGACAATTAGAAATTGTTATCAAGCTAGTAAAGTTGAGATCAATGTTTATCCTCCCTTTACTCTTGAATTTTAAAATGATATAAGTGGAAGATATATGTATCTAGGCTCATTGATTCTTCTTTCACAAAGTTAAAGGAAAACTTTAGTGGGGGGACTGTCTGTGTGTTGCACCAGTTCATTTTATTGGTTTCTTCAATCCTCGTGTGAGTTTAAATTATCGAATTTACAAGAATAGAAACGTAAATCATAGTGTAAGTCATGTTTAAATCACTTCAAGAAAGAAACAATCCAAGTCTTGAGTCACACGAATAAACGAGAACCAAAAACTAGATCCCAACTTCAAACATAAAGAAAACACACAACTAAAATTGTTGTTCCTCAAGTCACTGTCCAGGCACTATTTTTGAATGGAAAAGTTCACTGGAAAACTGAAGTTTTTTATCGTGTCTTGTAGTCCTTAAACGTGAGGAATAATGTTTTTCAACATTAAAGCTAAGTTCTATTTATAATAATAAAAACCTATCCTAAAACAAGTAGAAAAAGTATCCTAAAACAAGTAGAAAAAGCATCCTAAAACAAGTGGGAATCCTAATCCTAATTTGAGTAGGAAAACTAAGAAATCTGGACGAAGTGTCCTTCACGATACTGACCACGATCCGTGGTCAGTTTCATGGCCATCTTGGCCCCTCCTTGGTATGCTAGTTTTTTCTTGAAAGTTGTTGCAATTTTGCCCTAGACAGTGCTCTTCACAAACCGTACATTGCACCAGGGGTCATGAATGACCTCGTGGTGCTTGCCTTGCCTTTGTGGCTTTGTGGATGCTGCCTGGGAACTTCATGGCCACCTCAAAGGCTTATGGAGTGCACCATGGGCTGTGGAGGGGCTTGTGGTGGGTGCCTTGGTGGCCAAACATGGCTTCCTTGGTCAAGCTCCCTTCACGATGTCCCTTTCATGGAAAGCACCAACAGTATAGTGCACCACGGATCGTGTATGGTTATGTGGTGTGCAACTTCAGTCCCAACTTTTATGTCTTGCATTTTAATGTCCAGTACATGCTCCTTGTGTGTATGACCAGACGTTCAAAGCACAAATCCAGCCTAGTACATTGAAAAATTCAATCAATTCCTCACTCTAGTGCT
This sequence comes from Solanum aculeatissimum, assembly GCA_038996855.1. Taxonomy (NCBI): domain Eukaryota; kingdom Viridiplantae; phylum Streptophyta; class Magnoliopsida; order Solanales; family Solanaceae; genus Solanum; species Solanum aculeatissimum. The sequence goes on from JBCEWC010019126.1 coordinate 3,233, forward strand.
CACATACTTGTAAAATGTTTGATCCGTTTAGCCTTCACAAGCTCGTACAATCTTTACATTAATGTTTCCAAGGCTTCTTTGGTGTGCTGGACTTCCCCATGAGCAGAACCCTTACAAACTCCAACAAAATCACACACAGATCAGTTCATTGTCTGTTAACTCCATGAAATCATAGTTTTCTTGAAAATAAACATAAAACATATATCAAACTAACAATACATTCTTAAGAATTCACAGTAATCCTATGTTTTAGGCATCATAAAAACTATATTTTCACGGCTCATCAGTAGTATAACCTAAAAATTGTAGTGATATGCAAAACTTTCAACACTCATCTATCTCTTCTTACAAATATAATTACAAAGTGCAAGCAAACACTTCTCTATAGCACCGGATTCTCATGATCTAAACTACTCCTAGGGTAGTAAACTTCCCAATAATCAATAAGACAAGAGAACCAATAAAACTCCATAAATTATTTTAGTGCCTAGACATATCAGCCACTGCCAATTTTGGACTCTGCTAATCTCAGTTATGGCAGCATCCTCCATGAGGTTGTAAAGTGGAACTGAAACTAAACTCGGATTGACGTACCATGAAAACTTTAGCACCATAATTGAGAGCATTGGAGCTGTTGTTCTGAGATGAGAGGAACTGATTTGTGGCAGCTTCATTGGAGCTGTTGTTCACGAGAGTTCACAGCTATTTGAAGGGTGATGGGTGGAATTCTGGTGGAGCTGAGTTGCTGGATTTTTTGGCCGCTTTTCGGTTGGGGTTTTGGTGGCTGATTACTAATTAGTTTTTGATGGATTTGCTGGTCGTCGGGCGATGAGTTTGGGGTTTTGATATTGCTCTTGTTCATTCTATTGGTTTCTTCAACCCTAGTTGTGGGTTTAAATTATCGAACTTGCAAGAATAGAAATGTAGATCATAGTGTAATTCACGTTTAAATCACTTACAAGGAAGAAATAATCCAAGTCTTGAGTCATACGAATAAACAAGAACTAGTAACTAGATCCCAACTTCAAACGATAAAGAAAACATACAACTAAAATTCTTCTTCCTCAGGTCACTGTCTCGATGCTATTTTTGAATGGAAAAGTTCACTGCAAACACTGTTGTTGAGGATAACAGAATCGTCCCTCAGTTCATACAAGATTTCATTCATCTGAAACACTGTTGGAAGTGTTTCAATTAGGACAATGGCCCTAATGCTTCCTTTATCAATTCCAGGCTATTTATTTGCCCTCTCAAACACAATGTTCCATATTCTAGCTTCCCTGTTCCATAGTATTTCTGGCTTCATTGGAGTTGTTGTTCTGAGATGAGAAGAACTTATTTGTGGCAGTTTTATAGGAATTGTTGTTCTCCAGAGTTCATGGCTATTTGAAGAGTGAGGGGTGGCATTCTGGTGGAGCTGAGTTGACGATTTGTTTGGCCGCTTTACGGTTGGGGTTTTTGTGGCTGATTACTGGTCAGATTTTGGTGGATTTGGTGGTCGTTGGGCCATGAGTTTGGGTTCTGGATGTTGTTGGTGTGTTGAGGAGCTTTGGAGGTGTTTTGGTGAGCTTTTGGAGGTGTTTTGGTGAGCTTTTGGAGGTGTTTTGGTGAGCTTTTGGAGGCTGTTGTGGATGTTTTTAGGTGGTGTAAAGGTGGGGTTTGTGGCGGTTTTTGGGTGAGTGTAGTAGCTGATATTTGTGTTTATTTACTGAAAAAAGAGAAAACTTTTTGTTAAGTTAACGTGACAAAAAGTAGCTGATAACTCTTAAATTTTTAGTTAACTTTAACATCTTAAACTTTTTGACCTCAAAGAAGATCACAGTAGCTGGCAAATCTGTGTGTCTTCTCCTACTTACTTAGAGGAGCTGGAAAATCTGTATGACCCTTTTGTTTATTTAACTACTTATGTTTCCTGCTATATCAGATTTATACTAACAGTATTATTGGTGTTTTATCTCTATCATCATCTTTTGTTTATGGTGTTTTGGTTATTGCATTATTTTGTTGTTCTAGTTCCTTACTGATAAGCTTTGTACTGCTTCTTTAGTTGATATTTGTTATTGTATCTTCATGTGGAATCGATGGTTGTCACAAATTATGCAAACATTCATTCAGTATTCATTCCATCAAATGCTTTGAACAGCATTTCAAGAATTGTTGTAGTGGCATAGTTAACTCTGCTAATAAGGCTCAATAAATATATTAGTTATTGTTCACATATTTTTATAGAATCTATAATTTTTGTTGCATCTTTTCTGGTAAATATTTTGAGGTCCTATATGTATTTCTTCTTTTAACTCTTAATTTTTCGTTAGTAAACTAATATGTACTTGTTTTTTTGCAACTCAAGAACAAGAATATGAAAATGCAGAATTTATTGTTCAAGAAAGTAATTAAGGAACAAGTTGAAGTTAACAAGGATTTTCTTAGGAGTGATTTAAAACTATATATCTTATGTATATAGTTGCAAATTTCCTCTTTTTTAAATAAAAGTTGATGTCATGCATACAACTTGATATGGAATATATATCCTTTTTAGTTCTTTTTATTAATGATAAAATTTTATATTAATTCAATTATTTAATATATTTTTGAATGTGTGTGAATTCATCATTATTATTAGTTCAATATATAGTATAATATTTGTATTATAACAAATGGAAATAAGGTCTTTGCAACTCTTTATGATTGGCATATTCAATGTCGAAATGATCATCAAGTGATGAAAAATTTGGTCATCAAAAGTAGCATACCTTTAACGGAAGGCATTTCAGCCGTCAAAAGTAGTTGGATGTTAGTTGTTTATTATGACTTTTAACGATCAAATTTGACAAATTATCGTAGGGAAAATATGGTCGCTATTAAAGCAAGTATAACGACCAAATGTTATGTTGTCGTTAAAAATTTATTTAACGACGGAAAAAAAACCTTTCTTAAACTTTTAACGGAGGAACTTTTAACAACGGACAATGACCGGATTTTCTCCCGTCGTTAATAAACTTTAGTGACCGGATTTAGACTTTTAACAACCAAATGTCCCTTCGTTAAAGGTCATTTTTCTTGTAGTTGTGGTTTATGCATTCAAAAAATTTAGGTCGTATCTCTTGGGCACTAGAGTTGTAGGGCATACTAATCACACAACCCTGCGGTACTTGATGACCAAGAAATATGCAAAACCTCAGCTAATAATATGGGTTTTATTACTCCAAGAATTAGACTTTGAGGTAATTGATCGAAAGGGCGGTGACAACCAGGTAGTTGATCACCTTTCTAGGCTTGAAGGTGACTCGTTAGGTATGAATGCATTGGATATCGATGACTCATTTCCTGACGAGCAGGTATTAGCTGCTACTGTTGATTTGATCCCATAGTTTTTTGATTTTTCTAATTACCTTGTCTGTGATTTGTGCCTAATGACCTCACGTTCCAACAACAAAAGAGATTTTTACATGATGTGCGCAGTTATTTTTAAGATGAGTCGTATTTGTACCAGATGTGCGTAGACAATATGTTTAGAAGGTGTGTTTCTGAGGCAGAGATTCTACACATCCAGGAAGCCTGCCACTCTACATTGACTGGTAGACACCATAGTAGGGGTTGAACCGCCCAAAAGGTACTCCAATATGGATACTATTGGCCCACCATCTACAAGGACGCATATGATTTGGTGAAGAGATGTGATCAATGTCAGAGGCAGGGTAACATATCTAAGCATCAGGAATTGCCTCTGACACTCATCCTTGAGGTTGAGTTGTTTGACATCTGGGGCATAGATTTTATGGGTTCATTTGTCAGCTCCTGTGGTATGAGGTAAATCTTGGTGGCAGTTGACTATGTTTCCAAGTGGGTAGAAGTTGTGGCCTTTCCTGATAATGAGAGCAAAAGTGTATCACTCTTTCTTAGCGAAATATCTTTTCTAGGTTTGGGACCCTAGAGCCATCATCAGTGATGGGGGTTCCTATTTCTGCAATAAGTTTTTCCGCGATGTGCTGGCCAAGTATGGTTTGAAACAACATAATGTTGATACCCCGTACCATCCTCAGACCAGCGGGAATGTGGAAGTCTCCAACAGGGAAATCAAAGAGATCTTAGCAAACTCGGTGAATGCCCACAGGACTGATTGGGCAAGGAAATTGGATGATACTCTTTGGGCCTACAGGACTGCCTACAAGACACCCATCGGTATGTCCCCATACCGATTAGTGTTTGGTAAGGCATGTATCTTTCTTGTGGAGCTAGAACATAAATCTTGATGTGCACTAAAGAAGCTAAATCTTCAATGGAGTGAGGCAGTGCAAGTAAGAGTAGGCTAGATCAATGAGTTAGATATATTTTGCTTCCAAGCCTACAAGAGCACAACCTTGTACAAAGAGAGGATGAAAAGCTACCACGACAGAAACATTGAGCAATACCACTTCAATGTGGGGGACAAAGTCCTTTTGTTCAACTCAAGATTATGTTTGTTCCTTGGGAAGTTGAAATCTAGGTGGTCTGGACTCTTCATTATTATACAGGTATACCCCCATGGTACAATGGAATTAGAGGCTAAAGATGGGCACAAATTCAAAGTCAATGGACAGAGGGTGAAGCAATACTTAGGTGCCCCAGGCAAAATATATGTAGTGGATGAAGTGCATCTTGACAAAGTCTGGGTAGTCAAGGCTACAACGTCGTGTCGCAACGTTAAATCAGGCGCTTTATGGAGGCAACCCATGTATTGCCTTTTGTATTTTTTTTAAAAATTGACTAATTACATCACTAGTTCGTCGGTTTGTAGTTGCAGGTGTGTACATGTGTTGATCCAGGCTTCCATGGACATATGTGAGGTGGTTGACGCAATGCAAAGCTGAGGAGGGCAAAATTGGGTCAAGGAAGGCACCACGGCCATTTAAACAGATCATGGAGCAGTAAACGAACCGTTTAATGGTCGATGGAAAGAGATAGTTGTACGCAAACTCAAGGATGGGACCACGACGACTCTCATGGACCTTGGAAGCTCTCACGAGTCGTGGGAGTTCACGTGGTTCAGGTAAGTTTTCTTTCTATGTGGTGTGCTTAAGTCCTAACTAACGGACGACTAAATAGACCGTGGTACATATCACAGACCATAAAGCCGTCCGTGAAAAGGGAATTGGGTTGACCCAATTTGACTCAGGTCAAAATTGGCCTTTTTATAATGCCAAAATCGACCCACTCCCATTTTCTCTCCTCTTTCATGCCATTTCCTCTCAAACCTACCAAATCTTATTTCCAAATTCACGAAAGCTTAATCTAATTCACGATTCGTAGCACCAATCTTCGTTTGGATCTACGACTTCTAAGAAAATTCTCACACCCATTGTGTTTTTCACCAAGTAAGCATCCATGTTCTTTTTTTAGTGTGGGTTTTAAAGTTGAATGTGCTTAATCCTACTGGAAATTTCTCGTTTGGTGGTTAGAATGTGCAAAGACATGTTAATATTTGTAGTTGTTGCTTTATGAAGTAGGGAACCACCATTGTTGACACCTTGGTGCTGTGTTAATGGTGGTTTGTCAATTTTGTAGTAAATCTTAGTGTAAAATATGTTATTGATGTTGTTTAGTGGAGTCCGGAACCAAAAGGGCCAAAATTTATTGGAATTTAACCAAAAAGGCAATGTTTTTTTTATACCAAAAGGGCAAAGGCGCAGCACCTGTTGCACCTTACCCCTTTCCACTAACGACACCGTTAGCCCAGAAACACGTCTGACACAAAAAAAAAGGTAAGGCGCACGGTGTCAGGCGCCTCACCTTAAATTTCTGCACACTGGCAGGAAATTAAAGGCAAGGCGCTTGACACCGTGCGCCTTGTCCTTTTGTGCGTGCCAGACCCCCATTTTTAAAAATTGTTAATTTTAGGATAAAACAAAAAATTAATTAATGAATTTTTATTTTATAAATTAAAAATTATTTAGATAAATATTTTTACTAATATTAAGAATTAATACAAGACTATAAGAGAAATATTAAATGATAAAATCAAATAAAGAATACGTGTTCTTTTTGTTTTAAAATATTTATCACTATTTGATTTTGTATTTTTAAAAATTAAAATATTATTTTATTAATATTTTATATATAATTTATCATGCCAATGTTTTAATATTTCTTTATCATCCCAATGTTTAATATATAAGTGAATTATAAATTTGAATTTGTTGAATTTCGCTAATATATATTACAATAACAATTAAATTAATGATTTAAAATAAGATGTGTATAATCTTTTTTTTCTGTTGTATTTCCGAAGCACTAATTTATCTCACAACTTTATTTTTGTAAAATTCAAATACGTCAAATCAAATTTCATGTCATTGTAAATGACTTTAACACATGACATTTCTTGAATTGTGCAATATTATCCTCCATAAAATAATTTTGTTACTTTGTTTAAAATATTTAATTAAAAATGAATGAATACTTACCGCTCGAATCCCGCTGATTATTAGAATAATTCTGTTTTACTTTATTTTATTTTTACTGTATATGATAAATATATAATCCTCATAATTATTTGTACTACTATATTGTTTGTATTTTGATATATAATATTGTTTATAAAATTATAAAGTGTTAAATATATTTCTACAAAATTCATGAGTAGATTCTATATTTATTGTCTACAATAGTGAGACAAAAGTTCTTTAGTTGAATCTTGGGAATACAAGTCGTAAAAATAAAATATTAGAATTCGTACTTTTTTTCACCATGTAAAAATTATATAAAATATTATAAATTATGAAAGCTCATGCATGTTTGCCACCTAATTTTTCTTACCCTTCCCTCACCCCTATAAAACTATACATACTTTCTCTACACTTTGAAATAATTTGACCAACTTTCTCTACATTCTCTATTTTTTTCAACAACTTTCTCTACACTTTTCAATCATTTTTTCTCCCTTTTGAAATAATTTTCTCTACAATTTGGAAACAACTTTCTTGCACTTTGACACAACTTTCCTTTGATTTCTCACTCACTCATTGCCTATTTTATCAACTTTCTCAAACTCACTCACCTTATACAAAGGTATGTGTGTGTATATATATATTCTAGTTTTAATTTAATTGTAAATTTATGTGAAGATCAATACTAATATTTTTTTTGTTCTTTTTTTTTTTTATGTATTAGATGAATCAAGATAATTACATAAATCCTGGACCGATGCAACCCGATGTTTTAGTACTTCAACAGAAACATTAATCACAAAAAGTTTGGGACAATGAATTACGGGAAGATGAAGCACTTTTACGAGTGCGCCGACAAGATCATGTCTTGTGGCAGCAATTACGAAATAATCCACTTCATCCTCGTATTTTTAATTTATTTAATTACATTTATTTTAGAGATATTCTTGAAGTAGGTCACATTGTTTGTGATAACGGTGTAGTGACTGCTTTGATAGAAAGGTGGTGTCAGGAAACACATACCTTTCATATGAGAACTGGTGAAGCAACAATAACCTTGCAAGACATGGAAGTTATGTTTGATGGAACACCAATTCTTCTTCCTCAAAATCGTATGTTAGATTTGCCTACTAGACAAAATTTGATTTTTCAGTTAACAGGTTGGTTCCCCTCATCAGAGGACTTCCAGGGGTATCAAATTTATACGAAAAAATTAACTACATATATATTAAATTCGGATGAAATAAATGAACATTGCACTGAGTTAGAGGTGCAACAAAAATTTTGATTGTACCTATTTTGGATTCTCAGTGGTTTGTTACTTTCAGACAAGTTTGGTGCAAAAATAACTTCTGATTTGTTTCTTGAAATGTGTGACATAGAGGCAATGTCAACACAAGATTAGGGAGCTGTTGCACTATCTTTTTATATGTTTCATTATGTCGTGCATTTTTGGGCGACACTACCGATGTGTCCGATTTTGTACCGTTACTACAGGTTCATTGTGTTTTTACTTATTTATGTGTGACATAGAGGTAATGCCAAGGCAAGTTTGAGAAGATGACATACTTTCTTTATTATTATTTTTTAGGTGTGGACGTGGGAGCGTATTCTCCCTCTACAACCTGAAACGTTGCCTCTATAGGGACCAGCACCGCTAGTATGTAAGTGGTCTCGAAGACGATCTCATCAAAATAAGGCTCGAGATATTGTAGTGATGGTTAGAGACGTCTTAGACAACTTACAATCCAATCAGGTACGATAAAATAAGTTTTTATACTTGAAATATTAAAAGTCAGTTATAAATTATTTTTGGGCGTACTAACTTTATAATTTTTTTTTAGTTTATTTGACAGCCTTATTCCGAAGTGGTTCTTAATATGTTGCCCGGATGGTGTGTTCGAGGACGTCATGTTTGGATGTCCAAAGT
>JBCEWC010019127.1:0-11587 GCA_038996855.1 Solanum aculeatissimum
ATACATTATTTGAGTTTCGATAAATTATGGAAACAAATCTATTAGAGATAAAGGTTTATTTTATTCCATAAGAAAATGAAATATAATAAATATTTTAAAAAGAAAAAAAAAAGGGTTGCTAGTTTCAAGGGTATAAATAAGCCTAAAAGGTGAATGAAGAACATTTTTGGACCCAAAGGTAGATGACAGGGACATTTTAGGGCCACTAGGTGGATAAATGACATTTTTGTACCATTTTCAATAGTTTGAGGGCATTTTAGGCCCTTCTCCGTTTAAATAATTCACTCAATATGGATTAGAGAGGATAATAGTTAATACTCTATCCTACTCATTCTAGTTGTTGTTTGACTAATATATCTCTTATAAATAATTAAATTCATATCTATATATGTGCTTTTTAATTATAGAATAATTAATGTTAAGGGTTACGTTGGAAAAAAATACTCTCTCCGTCACTATTTATTTGTCATGATAAAGTTTGGTACAACTCTTAAGAAAAAATTAGTTAGGAGTATTGTTTGACTAATATACCCCTTATAAATAATTAAACTTTTATCTATATATCTGTCTCTTAATTCTAGAGTAATTAACGCTAAGAGCAAAGTTGAAAAAAAATAATTAATTTCTCTTGATTATCTAAATTAATAATTATTTTGGAACAACTATTTTTAGTATACATGACAAATAAATTGGGACAGAGAAAGTAAATAATTCTCTCTTGATATCTAAATTGATAACTATTTTTAGTATACATAACAAATAAAATAGAACAAAAGGAGTATATAATAAGTAATTTGTCACAATACACATATTTATTGATGGTTTTTGGGTAACTATCACATCTTTATTACCAAGCACATAAAAACCAAGTTTGTTACTCCCTCTGTCCCATTTTAATTGAATTTTTGAGGTAATGCATTCATATTAAGAAAAATATTTGTCTGATATAAATTTTAAAGTGATAGAAAATAAATTATAATCACAAATAAAATATGAAGAAACATAATTTTATTCATAAACAATGTGGATACAAATCTGTTCCTCCCTTGATTCTTCTCCCCTTAGATTTCTCCATGATTCGAAGGTCGTTAGTAGCGTATTTCTAGAACGTAAGAAGATTTTGACCTCCTTAAGCCATATTTTGATCTTTTTATGACTATTTCTGAATTTATGGAATATTTGAGATATCTTTTCAAGGGAATATAATACCCTTTATTTATATAAGCATGAATTATGATTTAGGGTAGAGTAGCCTCCAAGAAACCCTAACTTCAACAGGACTAATTTTATAGAGTCCAACAAAATTTCAATGTCTACCAATGCCCCCTGCTTCAAGACTTGTCAGAGTGTAGACTTGATGAAACTCAAAGACAAGGATTGAAGTACTTGTTTTTTTTTTTTGCCCTTGCTACTTTGCAACTTCATATTTGCATATTTGTTTATAAGAGAAGAGATGAAGAACAAATTTGGTTCCACTGGCGCGTGCCAGTTTGTTTGCTACAAATTTTAAAATGATAGAAAATAAATTATAATCACAAATAAAATATGAAGAAACATAATTTTATCCATAAACAACGTGGATACAAATCTATTCCTCCCTTGATTCTTCTTTCCTTAGATTTCTCCATGATTCGAGGGTCGTTAGTGGCGTATTTCTCGAACGTAGGAAGATTTTGACCTCCTTGAGCCATATTTTGATCTCTTTATGAATATCTCTGAATTTATGAAATATTTGAGATGCCTTTTCAAGGGAATATAATACCCTTTATATAAGCATGAATTAAGGTTTAGAGTAAAGTAGACTTTTAAGAAACCCTAACTACAACAAGACTAATTTTATAGAGTCCAACAAAATTTCAATGTTTACAACATTCAAAGATAAAATTTACACCATACTTTCTACTATTACTCTTTGTGAAATCATAATATATGCAGTGTACTTTATCTCCTAGAAAATATGAAAATTTAATAATGAAAAGGGAAAGTATGGAAAACGTTTCAAACATTTTTCTTGAACTTTGAACAATTCAACTATTTTGAACATTAAAAAAATGTAAAAAATTTAATTAATTTAGAACAGAGGGAGTATATAGCTTCACATCTAACATTTCATATTTATTGATGTAGTCTTAAATTTTGTAAAATGACTGATGAGTAAGCAAATAATAATTACTCTCTCCATCCCAAATTAATTGAATTTTTGAGAGGTTTTTTTCAATGTTCAAAATAGTTGAATCGTTCAAAGTTTAAGATGAATGTTAAAAACTTTTTTCATGTTTGTCCTTTCATTTATTTAAGTTTTATATTTTCTAGGAGATAAATTACAATTTATGATTGAACAAAGAGCAATAGTCGAAAGTATGGTGTACATTTTATTTTTGAACATTTTTCTTAATATGTGTGCATTATCTCACAAATTCAATTAAAATGACACAGAAGGAATATATTTTATTGATAGGTTAAAAATAAAAAAAAGTCTATTAGTATTAAAATAGAGTCTATTAGTATTAAAATAGTGGACAAATAAACATAAATAAAAAGTATATATATAGAAAATATTAACATGAATTGTGGTGCAATGATGATATTATTTTTAATCAAAATTTTTGGTTCAGGTCCCCAATGAAAATTATGGTAAAAGCGCTACCTCGAATGGATTCAATAGTGCATGATTTGAAAAAAAATCATTATCAAAGCATGGACTTAGTAGTCCATGATTTAAATTTATTCGAGATGGACTCAAGACATGATTTGAGAAACCAAAATATAAATATAAATATAAAATAAAATAGAATAGAAATAAAAAAGGAAAAGAAAAATGAGGTTAACGTTATTGTTGATTGATGAGTCATAAGTATCCCGTTTCAACCCTAAGTTGTTCACTCACCCATTTCTTTTGTTTGCGCCTTTCCCTCCCCTTTCTCTTTACAAAATCAAAGGCTTTTCCCTCTCAAATCAAATTAAATCATGGGTAAATACTTGAAAAAAGCTAAAAATACTGGCGATGTTGCAGTCATGGAGCCCTCCCTTGGTGTTCGCACCAGAGCAAGAACCCTAGCACTTCAATCTTCTGACTCTTGTTACCTTCAACTTCGTTCCCGCCGCCTTCACAAACCATCCACCACCCTCCCAAGTCCCCACCAATCTGCCTCTTCCATTACCCAAAAAGAGGATGTCAATCATTTTGAACCCAGAGATAGGTATAAATCGCCTCCCTGAAGTAGTAGTAGCACTGCGGTTACTAGTTCTGTTCTGTCTTTGAGGCGGGAAAAAGGGAAGATGATTTCTTTGTCAACTTCTATGGGAAAATCTTGCCTCTATCCCCTTCCCCTTCCTCTCCGTTGTTTGAGACTGTAAATGACTTTGATGCTTTTGTTTGAAGGGGATGCCCCTTTGAGCGCCTTTCACATTTCACACTCACTTTTCTTGTGCTTTTTAAAGTTTGAAGAGTATTATGCTTTTTAATATTCTGTTTCAAATTTATTAAAAAAATGTTTGCTTTGTAAGTTTTCTCTCATCGGTTTTGTTTCCTTAATTTCTTCATCTTCATATTGTTTCTTGGCCCTTCTTGCCTGCTTTTGGTTGTAGCTTCACTTATTTGGAACTTTGAACATCTTGTTGTCCTGTCTTCTATTGTTATATTTAGGTAAATATTTATGGAGAAGGCGGTCATAGTGATCTTGTGTTACGTATGAAAATAAAACTCTCAAGATGTTGGTCATCTATTGTTGTTTTTTGATAAGGAAAAATTTACGGAGCTTCTGAATTAGTGATTTTTTTTATAAATATTTCTTATTTGAGCCGTTGGATCTACATGAAAAGAATTGCAGTAACTAACAGCCACTTCTTGTATCCTATGGAGTACAACCTTTGGAATACCATGTTCCACTGCATTGAACATGGGCTACCCTCATTTGGTGTTAGAAAGTGCAAAACATTGCAAAAAGAGTTTAATTTTTTCGCCTCGGAGAAATCTCTTTAATTGCAGCAATATGTCCTGTTTCTGTTGCCGCTGTCTCTTTTTTTAAATGGAAGCCCCAAACTTTTTTTAAATGGACCTTTTTCTTCTTTTGCTTTCCAAGTTTTTTTTTCCCCTAAAGTAAACTAGTAAGTGAAAAATGAAGTTTGGACTAGATTCTTGCAGATTGTGTAGTTAATTGGATCTAAGTTGTTCTGATAAGAAGTTGATATCCTGTTCTTTTTTTGTCTAGTATCATATTCTTAAGCACTGTGACTGGTCATAACAGAGCTATCTGTTTATTCTGATGCACGAAAGGATGTATGATGGTCAGTATAATGGGGAAAGAAGAAGAAGAAATCAGAGTTTGGTGGTCATGGATATATTTTGTAATATAGAGAAATATTTAAGCTTATAAAGCCATTGATTACTTTTTCTTTGCACTATGTGCCTTTCTCATGACATGTCCTAGTCGTGGGGTCTCATATTGAGAGTAAGCCAAGGCAAAGTCTCAGCAATATTCTTCTAGGTTAAAAATAGGATATCCCTTTTCACCCGTGTGTATTATTTGCTGTCTTACATTTCATGAAAAAAACTAGTACTAGTAAGTAATTTTTTATGTCTAGTTATCATATTTCAGTACTTTATTGTCCCTTTTTGGGGTGTGGAAGATTAGGTAGAGATAAGGTTTGCGTGCACTCTATCTTCTCTAGACCCCGCTTTTTGGACAACATTGGGTTTGTTGTTGACTTCTTGTTGTTACATACATCTTTAGCAGATGAAATAAAAAAAATTGGCAGTAATTTCTTATTGTGGTTCCAGGAGAATTTATTGTTTTCTCACTCAATCAATACTTGCATATGGCCTTGTAACTGATAATTGTGAATTTGTTCTTTCTTGTATAAAAAAGAAGCACTAGAGAAAGCACACTTTGCAGCATGGTAAGGGAGGTGGATGCTATGGTCAACTCTGGTTCTGCGACAAGGCAAACAGAGTTAAACACAACAACTCAAAGAGCAAGAAGCTTTATCCTCAGAAACATCCCTTCAGCTCATGAAATTGAGGAATTTTTCACGTTGGCTGAGCAGCAACAGCAGCGCCATTTTATGGACAAGTATGTAGTCATTTTCTCTTGGATGTTGTCATATATAAAGAAATTTTACAGTTGTGTATGTTGGAACTAATGTGAAAATTTATTAATTTCACCCACCAGGTACAACTTTGATGTGGCAAATGATTTACCGCTTTCTGGCCGGTATGAATGGATTAGGGTGAATCACTGAGCTGGGGGTGTCGTAAAAGATCTAAATTTGGAATAGGGGCGTGAAGTTGCTGGATATTTTATGTTCTACCCCAACTAAATTATTGTATAAATAGAGTGGTGTAGTTTTAGTGTATCTGTTAGATGGCAGGATTACACATGACTAACAATTTGGAAGTAGAATAGGCATAAATTGTCGATTAGGCTTTGATTGTCTTTGTAACTTGCAAGGTGACAGCCTACGCCTTATGTACTTGTCTTCTTTTTTATTTTAGTAATCAATTTTAGGATTTAGCTCATCACCTCTCTCTTCTCCTTCTATCTATATCGCTTGTAGTATCATGTGACATCAAAAGGTTTGGGGAAGTTCTCTATTCTGTGGTTAATATAATCTGGCCCTTTACTTTCCAACCACATCTTTTAATTTGTTTTGCTATCAAGTCTTCTGACTCTACTTTGATCAGCATCCTGCTCTATATTGACTCCCTCAGAAAGGAACTTTTACCTTTCTCATATTTGTTCTACAACAAGTATTTTCATCAACAAATTAGGGCAATACTAGGATTGTCTTGTTATTTGTAATGGGTCATTTCAATCCCTCCTTTCGGATGTGTTGTGCTAGGAGCAAGAACAAATCCAAGAGCCTTGTAACATTCGAAGGCATTGTGAGATTAATGTGTCAAAATACGTATTTTCTTGGAAATAAAAGACCCTCTAAGGTCGCTAGAGATATAATCTTGCTAGATCAGAGTGATCAGACAACTCTTAAGCATTAATTTTACTTTGATCCACTTTGACAGATTTTGATAAAATTCCTACTTGAAACATTAGAAATTAATAAAAATATCCCGTATGAGAGTGAATTCAAAATGGTCCCTTAAAAATGCTTTTTGAATCGTTTTGGCACTATAAGCTTGCTGAAAGTGAGCACATTTGATCTCTCTATCAAATAATCAACTAATTCTGATGGTTAGATTTTACAGAACTGTGAAAAAAAAAGTTTTGACAAGAACATATATTTAGAGGTGACTTTTTTTGTGATTGCAACTATTTTTGATTTGTTGCAGGATTTGGTGTAGCTTAATAGGCGTAATTTTTGTTATTTTTAGAATAATTTCAGAAACCTCTTCCAAGATTTGGCTATATAACTTTGATCTCTCATGTTACATATGATACCACACACATCGATTATTTTGAAATTTGAATTTTTTGCAACAATTCTTCTAGCGTATTTATCATCAATGCAAAGATGTATACTTTTTACTTATTTTTTGCTGCTAATACTATTTTTTAAAATTAATTTTATAAATATGTTTTATTAATTTCTGCCATTTTTATTTATTCTATTCACTATTACTGCTAAATAAAAATAAAAATAAAGTGCAGGTATTTCCTCTCTTCACTGTGGTTGGATATTCAAATAAAAATAAGGTTTACTTGAAATCAATTCTTTTATGAAATAATTGAAATAACAAGAAGTAAAATATCGAGTATAAATTTTTACCAATTTTAAATTTTTAAAAATCTTTCAACTCTGTCCCTGGCCCCTCCGGAAAATCCCCAGCACTTCTTTTTATTTCATAATAAGTAACTTTATTTTGGTTTTCTATTTACTTTTAATAACTCTTGTTTACTAAAATCATTGTAGTTTAGATTACATATTCAATGTGTTGATTATAATATTCAGAGAAACATTACAAAAATAATCAGAAAATCAAATTTATTTACTTAATATTGTACTAATAGTACGAACAAAATAATATTATATTAGAAAGAAATGAAAAACATCTATGTGATGATAAGGCGTGAGATTTTATGCAAACATTGTTCATTTTAGGAATGGGTTAGATAACAACGATATATATCTATTTTGCTTTCTTAACGTAGTTTATCTAAATATACAATTAATGAAATAAAGTCACATGCAAGTGAATCCCCTTTGGGACCATAATGGTAGTATTATTGGGTTTTCCTTTGTTGAGGCTTGTATGTTGGTCTAGTCAGAACTATCAATGTCAGTGGCAATGAAGTTTGTGTTTGTGTGGTTGTGGTAGGGAGATTTTTGCCATTATTGTTTCTGTGGATTCGTATATTGTCCTCAGTTTCTGAATAATACTATCACTGATTTGCATTTAATATCGTGCGTCAACTCCCAAAGACCCCCTCGTGTTTGTTTGTTTGCCCCCCTCACATGCAACATTGTACCTTATTGCCATTTCTTCATCCTTCATATGACTGATGATCAAAATGTTGATTTTATGATTTGCACTTCTCTCATCAGTGTGTCCCATTTGTACCTTCAACTTAATTTCACTTCTCTTTGTTTTGTTTGTCAAGGAAATTGGATCGAGTGAATGTTAATACAACAAGAGGGATCTATTATGAATCATTGGGAGCGCCTTCTATAATAGGCAATATTATGACTATGATTTTATATAATGCGATTCGAGTTTGAAACATGTGACTAGGACAAAGAGCTGTTGCCAAGTTGAAGGGAGATTTATCCAAGTCATTTGACATGAAGGACTGAGGTCTAGCCCAACAAATTCTGAGGATGAAGATTGTTCAAGAATGAACAAGTAAAAGGTTGTGGCTACCTCAAGAAAAGTACAGCGAATGTGTACTAGATTGCTTCAACATGAAGAGTGCTAAAGCTGTTAGCACACCCCTTGTTGGTCATTTGAAGTTGAGCAAAAAGATGTGTCCTACTGCAAAGGAGGAGAAAGAGAATATGGCCAAAGTTCCTTACTATTCAGCGATCGGGAGTTTGATGTATGCAATGATATGTACCAAACTTGATATTGATCATGCAGTTGATGTTATTAGCATATTCTTTGAAAATCTTGGAAAAAAACACTGGGAAATAGTCAAGTGGATATTCAGGTACCTGAGAAGTACCATAGGAGATTGTGTTTTGGAGGATCTAATCCGATTTTAAAGGGCTATACAAATGTTGATATGGCAGGTGACCTTATGTCACGATTCGAGCTACGCCTTAGACGTGACACTATGATTAAAATTCTGAAAGAATCCAACCAAGCCTCTTAGCATATCAAGCATACATAAAGTAAGTAAAGAAACAAAGGAAGTGGAAGTAGAATAAGGAGATTTATCAATATCAACATGGAATAGGAAGAAATCAAGACAACATATACTATTTTACACCATTTGTCTGAAAAGCCTCTAAACATAGATGAGTTACTAGGGCATGTCCTAGCTAACTCGAATTCTAAGGATAAACTAGAAATAAGGAATGAATAAGTCTAAAAGTAGTCCACAACATGTCCATGGATCATGAGAATTTACCAATCTCTTAAATCGGATATAGCACTAGCCACGTGAAGAATGGAGATGCTTATCTGACCCTGCATTATAATGAAATATAGGCAAAAAAACATATGTGTTAGTACTTTGAATGTACTAAGTATGTGAGTAGTACAACATGATGTAAATCATGATAGGCACTTGATCAAAATAAAGAGCATAGTAAGAAATTTTAGTAAAGCACAAGTATAGCCAATACATGATAGTTATCATAATGAAAACCACTAAGGAGCATGAGTCATAAATAGTCATACTATGTATGGGATATCAACCGTAATTGACAATAAAATCATGCGAGCTATTATATGGAATCTCAATATTTTTCAGTACATCGAAAAAAGGGAAGACTACTTGCCAAGGTAGATTCTACCCCATTAAACGAGTGTCATGACGTAGGCTATATATGGATCTACTAGAAAGTCTAAATAGACAAAATCCTACGCTGAAACTTAGTTATAGGACTAGATATTGCTACTAGGGACCCCTTACGTTGAGCCCCCTCCTCAAAGTCCACGTGGTGCTAATTCAAAATCTAAGTGGACTACTTGTCATAAATCATAAAACTTAACATGAGGAAAGACAGTAATCCATTATAATGACTTGATAAAAGGATAGTTCATTTTCATAATGATTCATATAATGTGAGTGTATACCTTTCATCATTATGAATCCATTCTTAGGCATGAAAACTCACAATCATTCATACTTATATTAATGAATAACATAAAAGCTTAATTCATACTTTTCATGAAGCTTTATTGAGGACTTTGTCAATTCATGATTATAACTTGTTATAAAAACTAGGGTAAAAATATGAGTTCATATGAAATCACATTAAAAACATACAATTTGAATGAATTCATGCATAATCATGAAGAACAAGATCAATTGAAACAATCATTGAAAGTGTGACACCCCAAAACCTTTTAAGCTAAGATCGGGCTATCTTTCAATGTGTATAAGGTTGTACTGGATGATTCATCATTGATCATATGTGTTAAAATCAATTCTTTAGTGTGAAAATATATTTGTAGATGAATTAAGGTCAGAAGAACCCTCTAGCATGAAGTTGAGTTAAAAGCTTCCTTACTGATTGAGTTTTGATACAAGATTTTATAAAAATTAGGTGATTCAATGACTTTAAATGGTATATATATGTTAGGATCAATCCTAAGTATTTAAAGTGTACTAGATGTGGTTTAGGGTCACAAGGGATCTCTCATACCAAGCCTAGTTCAAAGGATTTCTATAGACAAAGTTTTCACGTAAGTCTGCATAAGGATCAACTTCAAACAATCATATTTCCTAGAATATAAAGAGTTAGGTAGACCATACCATATCAAATTAAAAGTCTATGGATTCTCTATTCAACACCACCAAAATAGCCTCATTTTGCATTTGAAGTAAAAAGATATGCCCATTTTAGTGAAGTTTTGTTAGTAGAGTATTTGTACGAGAACCTTTTATGGGTCCTAAAACTTTTAATGGATACTAAAGTCCCCCATGAAGATTTCTTATACTTTTTTAGCAAGTTCCTGCATGTCTTTGATGAGTCGTGAAAATACGACTCCCATAACACTTTTAACATGGAATTTTTGGGAGTTCTCAAGAAAATTTGTGGGTTTGATGTGTTATTTTGTGCTACTTTTCAGGAACAAGGGCAAGACATGGATTTAAACAAGAAGGAGGTTGAAAGAGAGGAAAATAAACTGAACAAGAACCACACGGCCACCCTCACGGGCTGTGTGTCCTTACACGGGCCGTATGAGGAGCCGTCTAGAAAATGTGATGCACCACGGAAAGGAGTAAAGCAAAAAATGAACCAAGTGAGGCCTCACGGGCGCCCTCACGGCTCGTGAACCCTTTCACAGACTGTGGGGCCATTTGTGGCCTCACACTTTGACATCTCCAGTGCACTCAGGGGTAAATAAAGCAATACGTCGCAAAAGCACAACACACGGAGCATATCACAGAATGTGAGGCCTTACACGGGCCGTATGCCGTGGAGTTGACGCAATCTAGGAAAATGACTGTTGAAGCAATGAGAAAAATACTCAAGTGCAAGACCATGTGGGATAACACAGTTCGTGAGGCATGAAACGGACCGTGAGTCCTACTGTTAGCCTACACTTAACATTTGGGAAACCACAGGAAGCAGCGAAGGATACAAGGATAGTCCTATGGTACCTCACATGGACCGTGGGAGTGCACACGGGTCGTGGAGCTGGTCGTCTACATGACATGGAGTGTCGTGGAAAATAAGAAAAATCTCGCAAAGTGAAAGCACATGGGACCCACCATGAGCCGTGTGACATACCACAGGTCATGAAGATGGTCATGAAGAGGAGTCCGAGGCGATAAAATAATTACGAAGTGAGGGACTATAGACCGTGTGACGGTCTGTGAAGTGTCACATGGGCCATGTAGTTGCCATCAACCATGCCAAAGCTTGTTTTCCTATTTCCAGGCGGATTAGGTTTTCTTTTGTATATATATACTTTTTTATTCCATTTTTGACTGCTGGGGAGAGAATTTAAAGAGAGAACAAAACTTTTGAGAAAAAAACATTAAATTCGTGGGTTTTCATTCATTGATTCGAGATTGTAATCCGTGGATTCACTGTTTCTTCAATCGTAAGTTCTTTCTATGATTTCTTTGTCTGTTTATAACATGATTTCATTAATTATGCTAGACTAAACCCGCAACTAGGGTTGTGGGAACCATGATAACCTGTTAAGATAGGCAAATTTGAGGTAAAAATTGGGATTAATTGTTCTATGCATCGTAGTATTCTTCAGTTTAACTTCTTCCTTAATGAGTCGACATATTAGGGTATGCCTGTATTCATTACATGCCCGAAAGATAACACCGACTCATTAGCACTTGAAACTTAACCCCTCTAGTTCTACAATCAATAGAAGCATAAGATAAATGCAACCAATCCATACCAAGTATAACATCAAAGTTATACATTTCAAGCTCAACAAGATCACCCACAAACACTTTATGCAACACCGACACGGGACAACCTCTATAGACTTTCT
>JBCEWC010019128.1:0-11587 GCA_038996855.1 Solanum aculeatissimum
CAGGTCGTATGTTGGTTCTCTCGGGGCTAGGGGGCACCGAGTGCCTGTCCGTCTTTGTAGAGTTGGAGGCGTGACACTTTCTGGAACTAAGCAAGGTGAAACGGCAGCAACAGTGCCCCTTCAACAGTGCATGCGCCATTTTCCCTTCCATCAAACCATACTTAGACAACTTTTTAGCGCGACTCTCGGAGGACTTTCTGTAACACTTGACGAGCATTTTGACAGAACGTTTGGAGGTTGACTGGCCGTGTGGGGGTTTCCTGATCCTATAGATAGTCCCTCAAAACCAGCCTTGGATTGTCCAAGATACTGTCCTACTTGAGGGGACAGTAGACGGTCCGTTTGGGCTCAAACGAATCATTCAAGGTCTCGTGACCCTATACTTGGCTTAGGGGTGATTCCAGGCCACCCTTGGCTCACTGGAAAACTTGACGACACCCCAGAAGGACCGTGCAAAGTTTCACGGTCCGTGGCCCTGTCCTTGGCCATTTTCCTGAGTCTATCTCCAATGTCTTCTGAATTTCGAACAGTCTCACTGTTTAGGCCATATCTCCCTCATCCAAACTCCAAATTAAGTGAAACTAGTTGTGTTGCAAAGCTAACTCAAAGAGCTTAAATTTGATATTTGCTAGACTACATGGTTCATCCCACATCAAAGGTTATGACTATTTTAAGTACACTGCCGAAACTGTTCCTCAAGGCCACCAACTAGCCCATTTTGCATCCGGCCACTTAAATTTAACCCGTGGCTACCAATATTGGGTTGTTACTATAAATCATCTTTCGGGCCTTGAGGTAGGAAATAAACTGACCCTTAACCACAAAATTACTACCCTTCCACTCCAGCACAGGTTCATTAGGAACTTGGAATTTGACTAGTCTAGTTCTACAATCAATTGAGAAATATGATGCATGCAACCAATCCATCCCAAGAATGAAATCAAAATCATACATTTCAAGTTCTACAAGGTCATCTAAGAACACTTTATGCAACACCGATACGAGACAACCCCGATACACTTTTTAGGAAATAATAGACTCACCTATGAGAGTATACACCGAATAAGGTTCCCTTAGAGTTTCGAGACTCAAACAAAATTTAATAGCCAATAGAGGTGTCACAAAAGATAAATTTGCACCCGGATCAAATAAAGCATAAGCATCAAAATCATGATTTTTAACATACCAGTCACGACGTCCAGAGCTTCCTCCACCTCTTGACGATCATGAAGAGCATAGAACCTATTATTTCTAGGAACACCACCAAACGTAGCCTTCAGCTACCCTTGATCACTGGGAACCGCTTGATCCTTCTTGACATTCTTTGGACAATTTGAGATCTTGTGGTCCAAAGCACCACACCCATAGCAAGAACCTGTGATTCTTCTATATTCACCCACGTGATTACCACCACAATGACCACAATGAGGAATCCGAGGACCACCCCCAACTTGTGACTTAGGAGGAGGTACCCTGGGATTAGCAACCCTCATATTTGAACCTTTGCCCTATTGAAATCTGCCAAACACACCGCCACTCTTGGCATTGGAGAGCCCACCATCAAGTCGGGCCCTCTTAGATTCATTCACTCTTCTCTCCTTAAGCTTTTCACCCTCAATTTGTTCGGTATAAGTCATGAGCCTTGAAATGCCCATATCTCGGATAAACATAGTCGTACGAAACTCTTTCAAAAACAAATCAGAAACACCAGAGATGAATTTTGGCATTCTTGCACGGGGTTAGATGCAAGCATTGGAGCATACTTAGAGAGCTTAGTGAATTTGAGAGCATAATCCCTCACAGTCATACCACCCTATCGAAGATTGATGAACTCGGTCATTTTCCCCTCTCTAAGCTCAAGAGGGAAGAACCGGTCAAGGAAGGCCATTTTGAATTCTTCCCACCCATCCTTAACATCAACCATCCTCTCCACTAACCACTAATTATACCACAACTGGGCCACATCTTTCAATTAATATGCAACTAACTCAACCTTATCCTTAGAACTAACACCTATTGTGGTCAACACTTTAGTGAGTTGATCAATGAACTCTTGAACATCTTCATCCACCTTTGAGCCAAAGAACTTCGAAAGGTTCATCCGGGTGAAATCCCTCACCCTAGGGGTCGGAGTACCAACAATCACGAGGTTAGCCGGTTGGGCTTGGTTAGCCACTACTTGGGCCAACATAGACACCAAATTTCTAAACTCTACAAGAGATACTTGTTCTTCTACCGATGCCAGAGGGGCTTGTTCCTCAAATTTAGAAGCTTGACGGGGAAGAGAGCTCTTCTAGGAGGCATGTTCTGAAAGAGCGACAAAAATGCCAAGAGTTTAGGAAATTTATCGTAGCAGCTCACAGCACGAGATAGGGAAACAATGAAATGAGGTAAATTCCTAAAATATCATCATAGCCTCCCGTTAATAGGCATGACATGCATCACACCCATGAACAATACTCTAATCGACGCAGCATGTTAGACTCTGAGGATCATTCACAAGCCTAGGGCTCTGATACCATCTTTTTCATGACCCGAATATGGGGCCTAGATGTGACACGGCGAAGGAGAACCCGAAAGTACTCAATCAAGCCATCATAGCATAATTACTCACATCATCAATTCAAAAGCGTGAAAAATAAACAAATAACACATAATTCTAGGGGAAACGACCTTTTGGACTCAAGCTATGGGGATGCTGCCGGGAATGGGATAAACATGAATCACTTAGCACATAACAAGTATTTCTAAAGGGCAGGTAAGTAAGACTCAAATTATGGGGGCATACTGGGTTAAGGGACTTTTCACATAAGCACATTCCCAACATTCACAATCCCATAAACATAATCATACACATAATTGAAACTTCATTTCCATAAACATATCCCAATAGTCATAATATCCCAATAGAACATAATGCAACGTGCAAGAGTTTAGTGTGTCCAATATAACCTCTACATAAGATAGAGAGAGGCCTCGACATAGTTTGGGGCTCACCCTCAATGCATAAAGTAAAGAAATAAACAATGCAAGAAAGATAGAAAGTAGTTATTTCTCTTGAACAAAAGGGCTCACCATATGCAATTAGCTTCAAGGGAGGGGGGGTCACACGCCATCCAATAGAAGATAGAAATCTTCATCGGTCCCTACATAGTTAGAGCATGTAGATAAAAAGTATGGGTTAGCACAAAATATGTACTAAGTATGCGGGCATGCAATGCATATGACAATACAGTATGACCAAACGACATGACAAGAGGACAAGCAATACGAAAAGAATGCACATAGCCAAAAGAGGAGTATATCATAACAATATGCCATACCATGATGCATGAGATGAAACCTAACACCATATCATAATGGGGATATGACCTCAACCGACACCGGAGGAAATCCGAGCGAGCTACTACATAGATCCGGACTGCTTGCCAGGTAAATCCTTAATCACCCTTAAGCAAGGGGAAATAATCAAGTCATCCCGTCTAGGGAGAAATCCCATGTTGGCCACAGGTTTGACGAAAAGGTATGGGATCCTTTGGGATAGCCCACTTACTAGTCCAATCTCTCGGTACTAAGTCTCATCCCATGGGAATACATCTATATATATATATACATGCAAGCCTTTTAAAACGGAGAGTTGACATTCTTTCAAAACCATACATCATTAGACAAAAGCCAAATCATGATCAAATCCATATCTATACTTAGGCTAAAATCCAACAAGAATTTCCAAAAACCTTTCCATATCAATGCAATAAGAGTATCTTATCTACATAGCCTATCATATCAAGCCTTCATAACATATTAATGTGGTGCAAACACCCATAATGCTCAAAGAGCCATAACAAGAGATTATGTGATCACAAGCCTTAACATATCATATCATAACAAGAGGGTCATGCCCTTAACAAGAGTTTCATCAAAAACATACTCCAATGCATATGCCATGAATGAGGAATCAAGTGCATGGGTAACGGAGAATTCAAGCTTTAAACCATAATTCAATAGATAATTCAACACAATTCATGATAAAATCCCAATTTAAAATATAATGCAATTTAATCATGCATATTATACCATTAAAGGGACATGCACATTGATCCTTTAACAACTTCCATGCATTTCATAAAATTTAATACTTAAATCATCATTAAATCACCTAAATTATACAACCCACAACTCAATGCAATGAAATACATCAAAATTTAAAGAACTCACAATTATAGAAAGCTTAAATTCAAAATTTAAAGAGGAGGGTTCTTGAGTCTTCATGGATGAAAGGAAATAAATGAATCAAACACACCATACCTTGAGTTTAATCAAGAAAATTGGATGAATTTTCAAGAAAGATGATTTCCCCAATTTCTTCAAGCTTTCATCAATGGAGGTCAAGAGGATTGAGAAAATTTTGGTGAGGATTAAAGAGTGTTAAAATGGATGAAAGGGGATTGGGGTTTTATTTAGGGGGGTTAGGAGACCTTAGAAAGCCTAAAAGGGGCATAGGATCTAATTAAATTACGAATTAACCATTAATAAAACGGAGGGGATCCCTGAACACAAGGTCTCACGAAACCCACCCAGTGGCCGTGTATTGGCTCACGGGTCGTGTTCCTGCCTGTGGGACCATACTTGGTCCTGAGCCCATCCCTGCACCCTGGACAACTTTATGGACCAACCCACGAGACCCTTCATGGACCGTGAAAGGTCACAATGACCGTGAAGTGGTCCGTGGGATGACACATGGTCCATGGCTTTGACCCAAACCCCAAGGAGCACACTGGAAGAACCCATGAATATCACCACGAACCGGGACCACCAAATGATCTGTGCTCCTACCCTTAGACCCCATTCCGGAACCTTTTTCTAGCATACTTCCAATTATGGGCAGTCTCACTGCAAAGGCCATAACATTCACATCTGAACTCTGAATTGAGTGAAACTAGTTGATTTACAAATACTACTCAAAGAGCTTACATTTGATATATAGTAGCCCACATAATTTGTCCCGTACCAAAAGATATGTTCTCTCAAAGTCAGTTCTGCCTAAATGGTCTTACAACCTTCCACCAAAACAATTCCCTTGAATCCGACCACATAAATGCAACCCATGGCTACCAAAATTAAACAACGACAAGTTCAACACTAACCTTGACCAACCATTATGAAGTTCAAAAATATTCGGGTCGTTAAAACAACATAACCTCTTACATTTGCATGGGGAGACTACTTGTCAGGTAGAACTCTGTCAACTTACGTATGCACATCATTAAATTTATGCTATTATGGATCCACTAGCCTGTCATGACTCGAATTTCAAGGTCATAATAGCGCTTGTTAGATCACACCTACAGGAAAGCCAATTGAACCCAAGGTACCTGTCCTGAATCACTAAACATGGTAATACTAGCAAAGTACCAATAACACAACCACAACCTACGCAGAACCTGGAAGTCATCTGCACAGAGCCACTATAGACATAAGCACACACTCATATATATACATACATAGAAATTATAATATACATAACTAAGAGGAACTCCTACAAATACAAGCCAACTATAAGATATAGGGCTAATGTTTGGATACTAAGGACGATCACCAAAGAAAAAAGAGACTATAGAATGTCTAGTGTTGTTGATGCTCACCAATGTCTCTTAAATCGTCTGTGAACCCCTAACTCAGTGAACACAACTAGTACCTAGGCCTGCACCATAGGAAGATGCAGAAATATAGGGATGAGTATCGGAAACAGGCACCGAGCAGGCATCATCAATAGACTGATGAAATACAGTAAGTATAACATGCCTAAACGTAGAAACTACAGTAAAGCTAGCAAATCTGAACCCATATCAAGTAAGAAACATATTTAGAGAATCACAAAACCTCTAATTGGATAATCCATATAGTGTGCAAAGATATTCACCAACGAACCCATAGATCCAGTGACGATTATGGCATTTGGACACCCAACTGTACAGAGCTAGAAAAACCAACAAAATAGGAATCCCATCTAATAGTAAGTGTATCAGTAACATTCTCGTATCCGAATGGACAGGATCCAGTAACATATCATAACCCCACTAATATAACACAATGATACCTAACCCTTAGTATTACATAGTCAAGGTGTTGAACTGTACGTGGGTGTAAGACCCTAATATTTATGTCTGTATTCCCCCTGAGCCCCATAAGCCTAAAGGGTACACCTATGCACAATAAGGGTGTGAAGGGTGCTTCGATGGAACTCACACATAACATTATAATCCCTGTGATGGAATGGTTACTCGATCCCAAGTAGTATCTCATGTCAGGACGTGACACACGATCCCAAGTATCCTCTCGTATTAGGACGCGATATCTATTCCCAAGTATCCTTCTCATCTTAAGACGTGACACCTAATCCTGACACCCAAGTATATTATCATAGGATGAATCCCTTACGGGAGGAAGAATCCCCTTATCATGTCAAGTCATGACATAGCCTTATGTAATGATCTGGTTGGTCATTTTTGTCTTTATCCATAAAAATCACTATTTTATCCTTTTTTAAGTTGCTTTGGGCCTACGTTGAACTATTTTAATGGTTGGAATTGAAATCCTGAGTTTTAAAAGTTGAAAATATGAGTTTTGGTCTTTTTGAAATCTTAAGTTGTTGAAAAAGTGAGTTTTCATGTCATTCTAAGTTTCGGAGGTTAGATCAGGGATCCATCAATTTTATTAGCTCTAAAATGTCAAAACTTAACTACAAGAAGTTACAAAACACAATTTGGAGTTAATATGAAGTTTGTAGGCCCAAAGTTGTAATTTTAGTCATTTTTGGAACCAAAGTTTGATGTTGGTCAACATTTTGTGTTTGGAAGCTTAATCGGAATTCTGACAGTTCCAATAGTTTCGGATGGTCAAACTACCGTTAAAAATGGTCTCATCATAATTTTTGCAATTTTTGAGGGTAGTTTGGGTATTTTGAGTTTTGAACTAGTTTAATTAACTTACATTATTAAATATGTTGTGGAGACCTCGAAATCAAATTTCGATGATTCCTTTGAGTACAAATTGCTATTTTTGATATGATACATATAAAGTTTGTGAAATTTTAAGTTCAGATGAGTTCTGGTCCGTTAAGTGTTTTGGCAATGACTGGTGTGGGGGTATCTGGTGCAACCCAAATTTGTACTCTGCCTTCGCGGAAAAACCTCCACCTTCATGGAGGTATATGTATTTTTATTCTCTGTGATGGCAGACAAGGGTCCGCCTTCGCAGAGTACATTTTTACTGAGTCATTTTTAAAGACGTAAAACCCCTATTTTCACTCCAGTTTCAATATTTCAAGTTTTGGGAGGCGATTTTTGAAGAGAGTATTCAGAGAAATATTTTGGTAAGTATTTCTAACATTACTTTGATTCATTTCAATGGTTTCTATCTTGCTTTGACTTGAATTTCATGATTTTGAATATCCAAAATTGGGAATTTTCGATCTATGATTATTAAACTTTAA
Source organism: Solanum aculeatissimum (assembly GCA_038996855.1). Classification (NCBI taxonomy): domain Eukaryota; kingdom Viridiplantae; phylum Streptophyta; class Magnoliopsida; order Solanales; family Solanaceae; genus Solanum; species Solanum aculeatissimum. The sequence goes on from JBCEWC010019128.1 coordinate 7,496, forward strand.
ATGGGGATTTCTCCGTCTATTTGAACTCAATTTAAGTGAAATGTTTACCCACAAACTCAATTTTTTTGTGTAGAATCCGATTTCGAAGTAAATTTTTATATTTTAGTCTTCCGAATTTGAGCTATAATTTTGACCATTTTGCCCCTAAGCCTAAAATATGCGAATATGGGTATCAATATGCACCACTTGATGCATAGTATCCATTTTTGATATTGGTTGATAGATCTGTGGATCATTTGGAAGCTTGCGTTAGTTGAAAGCTTGTTCGAGTGCAGTTTCAACATCGAGGTAGGTTCAAGTAATCTTTTTGGGACTTGATTTGAGCTATTGAGCATGCTGATATGATAATTGTTAAATGTAGATTGAATTGTCATCTGATAGCATGATATGATTTAATTTTATAGGAATATGAGGTCGGTTATGCCAAATATTGAGTAAATGGTGATCCTATTGATTAATTGAGATAATTTAGAGTATCATTACGATAATATGAGACTTGAAATAGTTCTTGGTTAATGTTGTGACTAATTAATGATGAGTATGATCAGTGAGAGAGTTATGAGGTCCTTTGGGATACTTGTTGAGCTTGTTTCAATGACATATGGTTATTTATGAGCAGTGATGAGATAAGACATGATATAGCTATATAATGTTAATCCTCCATTGTAGCATTGTTATGCACTTATCTTAGATTTACTAGTTGCATTGGTATGCACAAATCTTATGCTCCATGGTTGCATTGGTATGCTTAGACCTTATGCTTCTTTGTTGCATTGTTATGAACATATTTTATACTAGATTGAGTGCATTAGTATGCACAAATCTTATTTCTGCACGAGTTGCATTAATATGCACACATATTAAATATGACTGATTGTATTGGTATGCACACATTTGATACATGATTAGATGCATTGTTATGCACATTTATCACTATATTTATATCATTTGAGATATTATGATGCATATTGAGAAAGTGATTATGGCCTGCAACACCTCGAGATACTCTTGATTATGGCCTGTGATGCCTTATTATATATATCTTAGTACATGACATACGATGCCCCCGGGTTTTATCTTATAACTTTGGCCTGATAGATGTGTACATCGACCCGCGATGGTCATAATTTCACCTCATATATGGCCTACAATGCCATTGCATTCTTGCATTACATTGTGTAGCATTATTGGATTGGTTTACCATCTATAAATGCCATTATTCATGATTATATAATATTATGTGTTTACCATTTTTACTCTTTACAATCTATAAATGCCATTATTCATGAGTGGTCTAGGCCTACTTTGGTGACTAAGATTCGGAGTTTCCTTGGTTTAGTCGGGTATTATCAACATTTTGTTTAGGGATTTTGATCTATAGCAGCCCCATTTACCAAATTGACTCAAAAGGCCATAACATTAAAGTAGTCGGATGATTATGAGTTGAGCTTTCAAAAGCACAAAGATTTGTTGACTTCAACACCTGTTCTTGCTTTACCCAAGGAGGGAGTTCCATTCGTGGTATATTGTGATGCCTCAGGTGTGGGTTTGGGTGGTGTATTGATGCAAAAAGGGAGAGTGATAGCCTATTCTTCTATACAACTGAAGGTGCATGAGAGAACTACCCTACTCATGATTTGGAGTTTGCTACAATTGTGTTTGTGTTGAAATTGTGGTGACACTATCTTTATGGGGTCTATTATGAGATATTTGCCGATCACAGGAATCACAAATACATCTTTACTCAGCTAAATCTGAATATGAGTTAGCGTAGGTGGTTGGAGTTACGTAAGGACTATGATATACCTATTCTCTATCACCCTGGGAAGGCCAATATGGTGGCAAGATTGAGATCCAAAGATATACCTTCTGTGAAGGTTCAATGGTGACATCGTTCTGTTAGTGAGACCACTTACGAGTTGGAGTCTGACATGCGGGATAGATATCCTAGCCTTTTTGAGGATTTAGGTACTCCTCTTTTCCTTATGTTCTAGGACAAATATTCTTTTTAGTGGTGAATGATGTAATGATTTGGTTGGTCATTTTTGGCTTTATCTGTGAAAATTATTGTTTTACACTTTTGTAAGTTGCTTTGGGTCTACTTTGAACTATTTGAATGATTGGAATTGAAATCCTGAGTTTTAAAAGTTGAAAATATGATTTTTTGTCTTTTTGAAAGCTTAAGTTATTGATAAAGTGAGTTTTCATTTCATTTTGAGTTTCAGAGGTTGGATCAAGTATTCGTTGATTCCATTAGTTCTGAAATGTCGAAATTGAACTACAGGAAGTTGTAGAACAGAATTTGGAGTTGAAATTAGGTTTTTAGGCCCAAAGTTGTGATTTTAGTCATTTTTGGAACCAAGGTTTGAACTTCATCAATATTTGGAGTTTGGAAACTCATATTGGAATTCTAATAATCCTACTAGTTCTGGATGGTAAAACTAATGATAAAAATGGTCTCGTCATAATTTTTGGAGTTTTTGAGGGTAGTTTTGGTATTTTGAGTTTTAAACTAGTTTAATTGACTTGCATTGGTAGATGTGTCGTGGAGAACTCAAAATCAAATATCGATTATTCCATTGAGTCCATATCACTATTTCTCGTACAGATATATATAAACTTTATGAAATTCTAAGTTCGGATGAGTTTCAGGGGTCTGTTTTGAGTTTTGGTAATGACTGATATGGGGATATCTAATGCAACCCAAATTTGTACTCCTCCTTTGTGGACAAACCTCTGCCTTCGCGGATGTATATGTACTTTTTTTATTTGCAATCGGGCACAAGGGTTCGCCTTCGTAGAGAACATTTTCACTGAGACATCTTCAATATTTCAAGCTTTGGGAGGAGATTTTTGAAGAGAATTTTCAGAGAAATCTTTTGGGTAAGTGATTATAACATCGTTTAGATTAATTTCCATGGTTTTATTTTGATTTTCACTTGAATTTCATAATTTTGAATATCCAAAATTGGGGAGTTTTGGTCTATGCTTTTAAATCATAAATGGAGATTTCTCCATCGATTTGAACTTTATTTTAGTGGAATTTTCTCCCATGAACACAATTGTTTTTTTCTGTAGAATCCAATTTGAAGTCAATTTCCAAATTTGAGACTTTCAAATTTTAGCCCTAATTTTGGCCATTTTTCCCCTAAGCCTAAAATAGGAAAATATAGGTATGAAAATACACATCTTGATGCGTAGTATCTATTTTTGATAGTGGTTGATCTATCCGTGGACCATTTGGAGGCTTGAGTTGATTGAAAGCATGTTGAGTGCAGTTTCAGTGTTGAGGTAGGTTCGACTAACCTTTTTTGGATTGGATTTGAGCTATTGAGCATGCTTATGTGATAATTGTGAGATGTAGATTGAATTATAATCTGATTGAATTTGATAGGAATATGAGGTCGGTTATGCTGAATATTGAGTAAATATCGATCCTATTGATTAATTGAGATTAAATCTTCTATTTTGAGATATTTTGGGGTATCATTACTATAATAATAGACTTGAAATTGTTCTTGGTTAATGTTATGACTAATTGATGATGAGTATGATCAGTGTGAGAGTTATGAGTCCATTTGGGATACTTGTGGAGCTTGTTTCAATGACATATAGTTTTTTATGAGTAGTTGCATTGGTATGCACATTATCTTATGCTCCATGTGTCACGACTCGGATAGGGGGTATAGAAGTGACATGGCGAAAGAGGACCCAAAGACCCTCAATCAAGCTATCATATCATCATTACACTCATCATCGGTTTAGAAACGTAGAAGCTAAAACATGTAACACATAAGCTCTAAGGGTTTAGGGGCTTGTGACTCAAGCTATGGGGACAATTCGGGGAATGGAAGGAACATGCTTGCACATAGCACATAGGCACAAATACTGATCAACATTCAAGCAATTCTATTAACATGATAATATAAGCCAAAATCATAACACGAGAACAAAATCATAAATCAAAGGGGAATAGCATCACATATAATAGTCAAATATCCCATCATATAATCCAAACGTGCAAGAGTAAGATTTGTCCAAAACATGCCTCTACATAGAAGAGCGGGGCCTCGACAAGCTTTGAGGCTCACC
>JBCEWC010019129.1:0-11587 GCA_038996855.1 Solanum aculeatissimum
GCTAAATAAAGTCCATGTGTTATTTCATCTCCTACATATTTCAATAATCGTGTAACCTACTCTTTTCATTGTGCATTTCCTTACATGATTGTTTATAGCCACTTGTTATATCTATAGTCCTACAGCTCAATAGTGTCATGTCCACCAAAGTAACAGTCTCAAAGTATTAAAGAATAATTTGAACATTGTTTCTAGCGTGGGTGGCAGCGCAGGGGCAAGATCCTAGCATGGGTCGATCTCACTTAGTTTGTGAGGGTGGCAGCCCAGGGACGAAAGCCTAGCATGGTCGATCCCAATTTGTATAGTTATGAGGACGGCATCCCAGGGGTTAAAATGCCTAGCATGGGTCATCCTCTCTTACCACTGATCAGCTGGTCATTTGTATTATATTCTGATCACAAATTCTACAGTAAATAAAGGTAATGCAAAATAAAGAACATAACGTACTTGATTCCACAATTTGACTAAAGGTGGTCGCTTATCTATACAGCAGTGCATGATTTCATTTGAAATCATATTTCATACATAGTACAGTTTACCTTACATATTCAGTACATTATCTTGTACTGTCGTCCCTCTTGGGGAACCTGCATTTCGTGTTGAATGTACAGGAGCTAGTAGATCTCCCCAGTAGAAGTACAGGATATCCATCTACTGTTATTGGGCTCTAGGTTGCTTCGGAGTTCTATGCATTTAGAGCTTACATTTTGCATTGTATAGTAGTTGGTGTTGAGGTGGGGCCTGTCTCAACCCTCATCAGACAGTTCTTATCTAGAGGCTTTGTAGACTATGTAAAGTAAAGTGTGTCATGTCTTGTATTTTGGCGCCATGGCTCCAACGGCCTAGTCATATGCATTTCCTTTTGGCTTGTTATTACTTTCTATTTTCCTAAAAGCATGTTGATTGTGGAAATACCTTATAATGTTCATAGAAAGTATGATTACAGGTTGGTTCTCCCGAGCCTGGTCGGCAATGGGTGACAGTCTGCCTTAATGGGATTTTGGGCGTGACAAGATGCGGCCCATAAGGCCACTTTGATAAGATTGATTTCTATCCATATAGCTGAGCGGAGTGAAGACGCTGACTGGGTATCAAGTTCTGCATCTACTGTGAAGTCATTGCTCAACTTTATGGGCAAATTTTGGTGGGTTGTTGAACGTATGCAGATCCGACTGACGTAGGAAGATAATACCCTGATACAAATTGCACAATTTTTATTATCAGCATCATTATTGGTTATGAGATTGATTTTTCTCGTTGTATAGTGGAGGAGATACATGAGCATGCTATGAAGAGGTTCATGTCAATTTCGCTCCCATATTTGATTCATCAACTATGTATAGAGGCAGGGCGGAGATCCTGCCTAATGTAGACATCATGATTAAGGTTCAGAGAACTCAAGATGCCATCCTGATCAAGGATGTTTAGAATCTAGTGGATATTAGGCGAGCTCCACACCCTCCAGTTAGATTACCAATGATGTTTACTAAAACACCATAGCCTGAGCCCACTTCCTCCACTGCTGCTGCTGCACAGACCGAGATGCCCCCATAAATTGATATTAAGAAAGAGATGGGGCTCGCAACTACCACTCCAACTGTACCAGAGGTTGTACCTATGTGTCCTCAAACCGTTGGAATTGTTTACGTGTCCACAGAGTCTAATTCTATGTCTGGTGTAGAGAAAGGTTCGCACAGAGTCTTAGTTGACTCAATTCTTATAGCAAATTTAGCCTTGGGTTTGCAAGGACATAGAAGAGTCTGAGGATCGTGCACAAGAGCGCTATATGGTCATACTTAAGGAGAAACTAGCATCACTTCATGGTCATGTAGAAGTATTTGAGAGGTGGGTAGAGGATCACGTTAGTTAAGCCCACATCCAAGACATTACAGCCATCCAAGCTGAGATCCAACAGCTCCGCAAGGATATGAAGATAGTGACTCCAGCACCGGTAATGGTTGTTCTGCCAGATGTTACTACAAAGGTGTTGGATTTATTCATTGATGAGCCCCTAGACTATACATCGGGGAAGAGGCGCCACCTAGTTTTGATGATCTTGATGTTGCTAGATGAGAGACAGAGGCTGGCGAGAAAGTAGATAGAAGTTGCGAGTTAGGCCTATATTTTGGAAGAGATAGAGCAACAGGCACAAGAGCAGGAGATAGTTAGGGGTTCTGGCCCATCTGGACATGTTTCCACGACTGAGGTCACCACCCGACAGGTTGAGGATAGAGAGACACAGACTGACACTAGCGCTTAAGCGCCCAAGTATATTTCTTTTTTACCACGATGTTATATTTTGCTTTTTGTTGCATTGAGGAAAATGCAAATATTTTTTGATGGGGTGTCAGTAGTTATAGGCCTCGATGAAGTCTGAGTAACCAATGTCTATATCTACTCTAATTTTTCAGTCTGCGGGGTTTTCTTCCCTGTGTTCTTTCCCTAAGGAAATTTACTTTTTTGTTGAATCAGCATGTTTAGGATATATAAGTAGTATTGGTAGCATATTATACTGATATTTATGGCATATCTTAGTTTATATTGAAAAATGATACCCCTCTATATGTTAGTTTATACAAAAAAATAATACCCCTCTATTATTGATGATGTGCTAATAGGTAGTGTTGATGAAAACCATGTTGGATCAGTAGTTTATAGTGTTTGTTCTTATAAAGATAGGGTTAATTGAAATAAAAAACATGATCTAAGAGTCTGTATTAATATTGTATTTAGTGCCAAGTGTGTGAATGTTATTGCTTAATTCTTATACTGTGTTGCAATCTATAACTTGTCATGTTACTTTGACTGAGACTGTAGGTTAGTTGGTTAGGAAAGGGCCATAGGACATTGTTCATATTAGTCCACTTATCTAAAAATAACAAAAATAATGTAGTATGTATGCCTTGATCCTAATGTTTGAGCCTTACACATACCCTTTCTTTGTAAATACCTAAGTAACCAAACCTTTTCGACTGTGAAATTTTGAATTTGGCCCTGGTCCTTCCTTGAATATTTTGTACCTCGACTTGGGCTAAAAGCCTAAGTTGAGGGTGGCTATCAAAAAGTGGCGCTGGTTCAGAGATTGGATATTATATACCACAACTCAGGTCAAATGTCTAGGTTGAGGTTGGATGTTGCAAAGGAATCACAACAAGGCGGGAAAGGGAGCATAGGAATACAATGAAAATGGTAAAATATGAAGTGGGTGCAAAAATAAAAGATAAATGACAAAATTATGAGATGAAAAGAAAAAGAACTAAGAAAAGTAAAAGGCAATGAGCTGAAAATTAGAAAACAAGCACCTAAAAGTGTTTGAAAGAAGAAAAGTGGAACAATGAGTTAAAAGATCATTGTTGGTGAGGAAAAAAGGTAAAATTACACAGTGTCAAGGAGGGCCATTAGTCACTATGTTCCCAAAGCAGCATACCAAGACCTCTGAGCTATGTTACAAGCCGAGAAAGTCATATAGTGATCCTAGTCCAATTACTCGAAGGTCATGGTTATGAATATAGAGGCAAGCATATGGTATTGTACACAATGTTCGAATATCTTTATTGAGTGTGAGTGTTTTTGTCAGTCACGAGTTTTGAAGCTAAAAATATCATTTTGAGTGAAAAATAGGACTTCTTTTTGTGAGGGAACTTGAATTACATTGTCAACTGCTGATTACCTCGGTGAGTGTTGCTTATATACATTACCTTTCTTGTTATAGTTGCTTTGTCATGTATTGACCCACGTGAGTTTGTTTGATAATTGTCATATATGTGCACTAATGGTTTGACCGGGTATTTGTGATTTGCTAAGATATGATGTATTCTACGAGATTGAGGTCTATGTGTTTGTTGTACTGTTTATGTTAGATTGTGTTCGTCGCTTGAGGACAAGAAATAATTTTAAGTTAAAGATGTTGATATGTTGCAAAAATGTGATACTTTTGATGCTTTAAACATATAATTTTGTGTGTTCTCGAAACAATGTTAGTAGATTTGATGTGTTATTATGTTGATTTTGCAGGATGATAGGAGTCTAAAAGTTTTTGGGCTAAATAAGATAGATTGCAGATTTTTAGGTTTTTACGAGACCTTCACGAGTCGTAGATGGGTATCGTAGGATTGATCAAGTGAAGGGCCAATTTACAAAAGTTACAACTACATGTTACTAGGACGGGTCATAAGCCAGTTGATGGCCCATATATCAGTTCTTCCCTTGAGGATCAGAGATTATGAATAGTTGTTGAAGAGTTACTAGACAGAACCTCTTACAGGTCGTAAGTCAGAAGATGGTTAGTAGGAAGGGGTTCGTACAGTGAAGATATTTTTCTGAAGAATGCACTCTACGAGGTCATTTACAAGCCATGAATGCATCTATAGCCCATAAGACCGTCCGTGAAGGTGTTTTTAGATGAAAGGAAATGGAGACTTGATATCATCACTTTGTTTAAACTTGTTCTTGGAGATTTCTTGCGGATTACTTTTGACTTTATCTTCAAGTTATAATATTGTGATTTTCCTGAAGATTTTGCATTTCATGTTTTTTAGTTCATCGTTGTAAGTGTTTAATTATGAAAATCCATAACATGATTATTTCATCTACAACGAACATGAGTAGCTAAATCCACAACTTGGGTTGTGGTAACCATGAAGAACTAACAAAGTAAAAACTAGATAATTTGTAATCCTTGGAAAGTTTGCATGTATGTATTATTTATCTCTTCGCTTTGAATGCTTTTTAACAGTTGCAAATGTTAGAGCTCGACTAATTCTTACTTACTAGATCAAGGGGGTAATGAATGGAAAAAGGAATAAATAACCGGATTCGACATGAATACACTCATCTAATCAACCTGAACGGATCATGGAATGGTTGTTCTGGGACAAGGTAAGGGTTAGTAATGTGACATACTGTTGAAATTTTCCTAGTGATAGGATCAAGGGTCTAAGTGAGCAAAACTTATTGATTCTACATGCTACACACTAGAAATGGTTATAATTATTTGGTTACACTGAGTTAGGAATTCATGGGGAACACAATACCTAGTTATGTCTCTCACTGAACCTACGACATCTACATTTCACTGTTTGATATTAGTTTAGGTTTAATTGTTGTTTTTCAACAAACCCCCCTCCTTCGGGAACTAAGTCGATTAATTCATCCTAATTGCTTTAATTACTCCCAGTATAGACCTTATTCCTAGTGGGATCGACCCTAACCGTTGTTAGATTTTATATTTAAATAACAACCGCTAATACCTTAATTGGGAGGTGTAGTTTGGGAATGATCATTACTCCACCCGATTCCCCATAAGATCGGAAGAAACACCCACGTACAATCTAACTGACAGATCATTACTGAATCCCACAGAACCATCACAGAGCCTAACTCTCCATATGATTAAATCAAGGGTCGCTCATACATGGGTGTAAGGCCCTCGTGTCTATGCAAGAATGCCCCTTCAGCCCCCATAATCCCAGAGGGTACATCCATGCATAATCGGGTGTGTATAGGTGTATGGATCCATGGGTAATCAATCGAGCCTTGCCACCAACAATCACATATCAACTGGGTCTCTTACCCCGTGCTGAAATGTGGTTATCAATACAAAATATACATGCATAACAGTGGAACGTATCCCCTGCAAGAGAAAAAATCCCTCAAGCATAATAAATAGTGTCTCAACTCAGCATATCAATCACGGGGCCTAGCCCCAATATGTAGCTAATTGGGTCGTAAACCAAAATAACAGCAAGCACTTGGACCCCATTAGAATCAGCACCCGAATCTCAAACACTCGAACGTGACCACCAGAGACTCGGACCATAGGGCGTGTAACTTGGGGTCTTAGACACTCGGACGTGGTTACCAGAGACTCGGACCGCAAGGTGCGTCATCTAGGTCTAGGAGCATAGAACTAGTCAATCTCTCCCTAGCCTATCTAGATTCGGATCCCCCAATCATATCATCTCTCTCTCGAACCATACATAACCACCACCTCACTCAGATAGTAACAGATACCCCATCCCTCAGGTACATAGGGAACCCATATGTAACAACTAACAATAGTATATAGCAGCATATGTCCCAATAGTTGGGGTAAAATCAGGTCTAATAGACCAACATGCTATATTCTAGTCTATCATAGGTGACGAGAGTAAAACAAGATAACAACAGTGATATTATAAGTATCCATAACAGCCAGGCCTAACGAAATCATAAGTATGCCAGGAATAAAGTCATTGTATGGAAAGTAGGCAACAAGTAGTCTCACAGTTATCATCTCCAAACTACATCAGGCAACATACTCCCACAACAAGGGTTAGGTAAGAATACATACCTGTCCCATGGCATCAACCCATACACAACCCTTATCAGGCCTGTTTGTACTCAATATCACCAGAATATATAGAAATTATAGCTTTCATAACCAATAATACAGATTAAAAACCCACAATAACATAAACTATTCATATCGGGCACAACTAGAATCTCATATACATCTCAGTTCAACATGCATATAGTTTTACTTAATCTAAAGTGTTGGTAAAAGCCTAGCCTACTTAGCAATCGGCACCTCGAACTCAAAATCAACCCAGCCAAGCTTTTCCTTTCCTGATAGCCTCCTGATGCTACTCAACTATGAAATTATAGTCCATAATATTAACACGATCAAATTAGCTGGATTAACTTGAGAAACGGGTGAAATTAGGCCAAAAGTGTCTAAAATAGGAAAATAAGGCCCATGCTTGAAATCTTGAACAAAACCCCAAAAACCATTCCCCACGATAACCCAAGTCTACAGCCAAACATTCGGCCCAAAATGGACCCCAAAAGACCAAGAAAAGGCCCCAAAACAATGTTAAAAACTTTATTGGGAAAAACATTCTTTTCAAAACTTTCTCAGTCAAAATTCTTCGAAACTGGAAATAGAGGTTAGTTCGTAAAGTTGATGGCTTATAAGTAGGCCACCCACTATTTCTCCACGAACGCGGATCGTGCCTCGCGAATACGGAGGTGTAGGATCCCCAAGCTCTATGAATGAAAACTGGGCCCCATGAACGTAGATCTCTAGTCAGTCTCCCCTCCGCGAACACAGAGGGTCATTGTTATTGGTGCTGCACCAGCAATTTCCAAAACTTCCCCAGGCTATTCCCGAGGTGTTTGATGTCTATTTTATGACAATGAATAGTGTAACCACATGGATTTCGACATTTCAGATCAAACGGTGCAGTCAAAATTCTCAACGGAGCATCCTACAAAAAAATAAGGGTCCCACTTCTTTTCAGCTAATTTTATCTAAAAGAACTTAGGAGTCAAAATGAAATTGGATGCCCCCGTCAATTGACGAAGGGTCATTTTAGACCATTTTCAATGTTTTGGAGCTAACTGTGCCATCAGATTCCATTCCAAGTGCATTTAGTTGGGGTTTTATAGAAATGCATTTTTTAGCTTCTCATTGAACTCATTTTGCAACTTTTAGCTCAAAACCATACCAGAACCCTCCATCCTCAGACCAACCACCCTCCCATCCTAAATCGACCATTTTTGAACTACTGACAATGTCAAAATCCCATTCTGAGGCCATTAGCTAGGGTTTTGTCAGAAATTTCATTTTTTAGTTTTAATTTCTCGCTAACTTGCAAACTTGCACAATTCTCAACATAAACCATCCCCTACTTTTCCAACAGCCAAAACAAGCCATAAAATGTTCGAGGTCACTATATAGAAGCTCAAAATTGTAGAAATATCACAGAAACTTTGAAATGACCTAGAGGGTCATTACAATATCCCCTACTTCTAAGACTTTCATCCGCAAAAGTAAAATAAAGGCATACCTCATGGCTCAAGTATGTTGGGGTGTTGCACTCACATATGTGCCTCTATCTCCCAGGTAGCCTCCTCGATTGAAAGGTGACGCCACTGCACCTTAACTATCAGTATAACCCTGGAGTACAACTGTCTGGTATCCCTGGCTAAAATGGACATCGTCTCCTCAACAAATGTTAGACGTTCATCTAACTCAATTAAATCATTTTGCAGCACATGTGACTCATCTAAAATGTGCCAACGTAACATAGACACATGAAATACGGGATGTATAGCAAAGTAAGTTAGGGCAAACTCTTAAGCAACTGGCCCAACCCGTCTCAAGATCTCAAAGGGACAATGTATCAGGGACTCAACCTACCCCATCTCCCAAACCACATGACCCCTTTCAGGGGCGACAGTCTTAGGAATACTCGATCTCTAACCTCAAACTACAAGAACCAAGTCTACGATTTGCATAACTCTGGTGCTAATTCTGAGTTTTCCTTATTCTATCCTGTATAACCCAATCCTTGGCTGGGGCATCCTTTAACAAGTCTATATTGTACAGACTCGGCTCTGTAGACTCAAATCTCCTAATAGGAGTACATTATCATCGGACATATATTGCCTTAAATGGAGCCATATGAATGTTCGTGCGATAGTTGTTATTATAGGTAAACTCACAAATGGCAAAAACTAATCCCACTGACCCCCAAATCCTAACATACAAGCCCGTAACATATCCTACAAAACTTATATAATGCGTTTAGACTGTCCATCAGTCTTGGGGTGAAATATTGTACTCAAATAAACTTGGGTGCCTAACTATCGCTGAAAATCCCTCCAAAAGTTGGAGGTAAACAGTGATCCTTAGTTTGATATGATAGATATAGGCACCACATGCAATTGGACTATCTTGTGAATATAAATATGGGCTAACTACTTGGTGCTGAAGGCAAAACAAACCAAAACAAAGCATGCAGACTTAGTCAACCAATCAACTATCACCCAAATATTGTCATAACCCCTAAATATATGACGAAGCCCCACAATGAAGTTCATAGTCACATGTTTAGACTTCCACTCAGGAATGTGTAATGGCTAAAGTGTCCCACTGGGTCATTGGTGCTCAGCCTTTACCTGCTAGCAACAAAGACAACATGACACATAATCTACAATATCTCTCCCTATTCCATCCCACCAGTAATGTTACCTTAGATCTCGATATGTCTTAGTTAAACTTGGACGACTCTAGAATGCACAACCGACCATCAAATTTGAGGACTCCATATGAATCGATAATAACATGACTCCCAGTCCCCTATAACACTCTATCTCAGAGATATACTAACAACTCACCCTCAAACTGTCGACCTTGAATCTAATCAACAAGTGAAGATTGAGCCCTAATAAAGGCCAATAATTGACTGGAGTCTAATGTATCCAATGAGACCAACCTATTAGCCATGGACTTAATGTCCAAAGCTAATGGTCACTCCTCTACTACTATGTGTGCTAGGCTGCCCATACTCACTGTCTTCCAACTCAATGCATCCGCTACCATATTTGCCTTGCTCAGATGGTATAAAATAGAATTATCATAGTTAGCTAACAACTCAATCTACCATCTCTGACAAATATTTAGGTCCCCCACTGAGTCATAATATACTATAAGCTATGGTTATCGGTGTAAATATGATAATGCACATAAGCACAAACACTGCCGCCACCAACTCTAAGTCATGGGTAGGGAAGTTATGCTTGTGGGCTCGTAACAGGCAAGAATCATAAGCAATAACTCAACCCTACTGCATCAATACATAACCCAGCCCAATATAAGAGGTGTCAGAATATACCACAAAGCTCTCTCCCTCAATAGGAAGGGTCAGAATAAGTGCAGTAGTCAGCAACTACTTCAGCCTTAGTGTCATGACCCAAACCTGGGTCCTAGACATGACATGATGAATGGATAGCTTAAAGTCAACCCAAACAAGCCTCTTAACATACCATTTAGACATCCTTGTTTGCAGAAGCATAATTAAGAAATAAACAAGTAACAATTAATTCTAGGGGAAACGGGACTTTGGACTCAAGTTATGAACATGTTTTGGGGAAACGTATTTACATGAATCACATAACAAATAAAGTTTAAAGGGCGGGTAAATATGACTCATGGTATGAGGATATTACCAGGACTTAGGACTTCTATCTCATCAACAAAAATACAAAAAACATAGAAGGGATAAAAAGACTAAGGGAAACCTTTCATAATTACATAAAGCATAATAGAAGTCAAGATCAATACACCAATAACCATATCCAACAATACATATAGTACGAATGGAATGGGAGCCAAGATATCTCTCGGGCTCACCCTCAAAATATAAGTATCCAAAATATACAAGTCTTAATCATAGCACGAATGTAAAGTGGATGTTGTCCCTGAAATGGAGGACTCACCAATAGTAGTCTTAAAATAATTTGACTAGCCACATGGAAGAGGAGGATAAATTGTAGCTCCGGTACCTACATGGTTAGATCATGTAGGGAAATGAACTATGCGTTAGTGCTTGGAATGTACTAAGTGTGCGGGGTGCAATGCCAGTAAAGAAACATAATCTATAATTAAAAACACACATAACCATTATTAAAGAATATGAGATCAATATGGAATGTATGATTGATGCTTAAGTTAAATCATCCATAGAAATAATCAAGCTTGCATAGCATAACATACATATGTGGGAGAAGATCTTAACTGACATATAAGACCAAGAAAGCTACTAGTTGGAATCCGATGTTTACCTCCTCAACAGAAAAGGAGTGGTCTACTTGCCAAAGTAAACCAAACTTGACCCCATATAATGGGTAACTTGACCTAGTTGGATCAACTAGTAAAAGCCCATTTAGGGAAATTATCATGAACCTATGTTGGTACACAGTTAAGAGGCAAAGACTTTATATAAGGACCCATTGGGTTAACCCCTCGCATAATAGCTCTTTTAGTGCTAACTCTTGTCGCACGAAATACTTGACATAATCATAAATTTAATCATAACTTGAATGACTTATAAAAACATAACAACATGAAAAGAGTAGCCCATTCATTACGTGAACCCTACAAGTGAGCATATACCTCATACTAGAGGGTAAAACATTTCATAAACTTGACCGTTTCTAGTGAGCATTAGTTTGTACATGAGGGTAAAACACTTATCATACTTGACCCCTTTATGTAGACAATATCATTCACAAGAGGGTGGTATATAGAATTAGGGCTCAACATCTTACTTACGAATCATAAAAACTTTTATGAGTTCAATGCACGCCTAGGAGCCCTTAATTTATCATATGATGCTTGTCTTGCAATTCGTGCAATAATGTTTCACCCACATAGAAATCTGTCATGTAAATTTAGTCAAATATGGTGGGGGTAATGCACATATACTTAAAATCATGCAATTCAAGAGTATAATTTATGGGAAAGTAAATTCCATTCATTTGGAAGTTATTCAAATCAACCCACCAATATTGTAGTGAAAAGCCCTAATAAGGATCAAACAAGAAAGAAAAGAAAAGGAAACAAAATAAAAGGATATATGGATTAAATTCAAACTATTGAAATTATGGACAACAAGGTACTAAAATCCTCATCTCCCAATTGATTTCAACAACCCAAATAAAACCCTAGCAATAAATATTAAAGAAAACCAAGAACCACAAATGGGTAACACTTTAATTAATCAAGCAAATAAGTCAACTAACAATTTCAAGAGTTCACCCT
>JBCEWC010019130.1:0-11586 GCA_038996855.1 Solanum aculeatissimum
AAGTGGTGCATCACACATAACCTTCTTTTTCTTTTGTGGATTAAAAAGACCATTTGAATTTACATATTCAGTGACAATTGCCGTCATCTCTTGTTGAGAGTATGTTTTGCTTGTATCTTTACCAATTGATTGAAGGAATTCAATCAATGGTTTGGATCCCCATCCAGCAAATCTAGTTTCTTGATTCTGACATTTCTCTTTCTTTTGAAAGAAATGGGTAACTGATCTTTGACTTCTTCAACCCCAAAAGAGTTCCCATTCATGCTGTCGGGATAATATGCCAACACAAGCTTTTACACTTCTGGAGAGGCAATTACCACAAACACATATCATAATATGGACAAACCCAGAACTGTTTCATCACAAATAAAAGCTAAAACAAAATCCCGAAATGAAATGGCATTTGATGATAAGACAAGCCTCTCCGTTTGTCACAGTTGAAGGCAGAAGCAATGCTCAGTTTGCTAGGAAGATCGTAGAGAAGTATTGTGCAATGGAACCAAATTCAAATTAAATTTACACTACATCTGATTTTGGTTATGTCAACTTTTGAACATCATTATACTCAAGCTGAACAGAACTTTACCTACAAACATATCAAATTTGACCAGTATATTGATTACACAATTCTTATATGTATTAAGGATCAGATTAAATTTACCTACAGACTTGTATTTCTTTTTCTAACGAGTAAAGCCAACAGTAGTTACCAGACTTAATGAGGAATCCCAAGAAGGGGGTAGGTTGTAACTTCTTCTCTACCTCTTATCTCACAAGTGTCTTGAGTACTGCCACAAAGACTCTTTCCAATGATTGATTATCAATAGCACTACTAAATAAATGTATTCGTCTTCATAGCATTCATAAGAATTTCTATTCAAGTACTTTTGAAAAAATGTTCCAAATAATAATCTACAAAAGCAATAAGATCTCCTAAAGTTAGAAGCAATTCGTGTTGCATTCTCTACAAGCTAGATTTACAGAAAGCTTACGATCACTTCAATTGGAATTTTTTGTTGGAAACCCTCTCAAAAAGAGGATTCGGAGGCAGATGGATAAGATGAATGAAGTTTTGTTTAAGCACAGTAAAACTATCTATCCTTATCAATGGTACCCCTATAGGATTCTTCTCTTCACGGAGAGTATTAAGACAAGGAGATCCATTATCTCCTTTCCTCTTCATTATTGCCATGGAGAGTCTTAATGAAATGCTGAAAATTGCCCAAGGTAATAGTTGGCCAAGGGATTTAGAGCTTCGACCGGGGAAGGCTCTGTCTTGGAGATTACTCATCCGCAGTATGCCGAGAACACACTAATCTTCTGTGAGTCCAACAGTAACCAACTCATGATTATCAGGGTCATTTTTGTTCTATTTGAAGCAATCTCAGGGTTACACATCAACTGGAATAAGAGTTTCTTATACCCAGTTAATGAGGTTCCAAATCTAGGTCCATTAGCTGGGATTCTTGGTGGAAGAATTGGGGAACTACCAACTGTTTATCTGGGCATGCCACTGGGAGCAAATAATAGGTCTATTGATATATGGAATGGGGTGGTAGATGTTGGTGAAATTACAAAAAAATTACAATTAACAATTGAAAACTGAAATGAAGAAATCAAATGTTCTCTAGGCTGAGACGCAGATATCTCGCTCTCTTTAAGGAGATTCAAGCCCACTGCAGCAAAAGTTTTCACCGGTCCAGCAATATTCCTCTTGACTTGTCCCCTCCGGGATACAACAACCTTATCACAAAAGTGTAACTCAATAAACTCTGGACAAGAGTTGAGTCTCAAGCTCCACAGAAAGAACACCTCCCTTCAACTAATAAGAACTCTCTTTTTGGACAAACTTTATGCACTCTAGGTTTTTTCTCTTATCTTTCTCTTACCAAACAAATGAAGACTTCCACTATTTATAGTTGAGGAAGTCTTCCATGCAATGAATAAGAAGTAATTAGGGTAGATTAATGGAGAAGATAAATGGCGTAGAGATTACATAGGTTACAAGGTGTAATGGAGGATTAAAGAGAAAAATGAAGAGTGGGGCAACAAATGTCTTGGAGTAACTTCAATTGGAGTGAAACAACAAACAACCACTAACGGCCACAAAAGGTAATGCCCACTAATTGTTGAAACCAACCACCCAAAATCAAAAGTAGCATTAACAATACAATGCAAAGATGCACATAATGTATATATTAAAATATTAAAAATGCTACATAAAAACAACAGTAGAGAAGTGTGAGAAAAGGTTGACGAGCTGGAAAAGTAAATATCTCTCTATGGGAGGAAGACTAACACTAATCAAAAGTATTTTGGATGCAATGCCTAAATACATGATGTCCCTTTTCCCAATTCCAGAGGGGGTCATTGAGAGACTTGATGTTCTAAGAAGAAATTTTCTCTGGGAAGGAAACAGTGAAACCAAGAAATTCCACTTGGTTTAGTGAGATGTACTAATTGGAGACAAAAAAAAAAGGGAGGTATGGGGGTAAGGAACTTAAAACACAGAACCAATGCCTTATGATGAAGTGGCTCTGGAGACTTGAATCTGGTGAACTGGCACTGTGGAAAGAAGTAATTCAGTTGAAATATGAAATGGCAGATCACTGGACCACCAAAATGGTCACTAACACTTATGGGATCAATCTTTGGAGGTCCATCAAGAATTTCTGGCCAATGCTAAGAGAAAACTGTAGCTTAAGAACAGATGATGGTACGAAGGTTTCCTTCTGGGAAGAGAATTGATTGGAACAGGGTTCTCTAAAGGATACTTTTTATGACATTTACACTCTAAATCAGCAGAAAAAACGCAGCAGTGGCTGAAGTTTGGTCAGAACAGGGGTGGAATCTGAGTTTTAGAAAACCTTTCAATGACTGGGAGATTTCCAGGCTAGTTGAATTCTACAGCAAGCTGGAGCATTTCAAACGAACCTCCAATCATCAAGATAGATTGGAACAGCAGGGCCATGGTCAAGGCAGATTCAATTTAAGAAGGGCCTACAAAAAGCATAATCCTTATATCAATCAGATTGATGACTTGCCTTTGAAGCTTATATGGAAAGTTAAAATTCCTTATTAGGTTTCCTGCCTAACGTCGCCTTTGGCTAAACAAGTTGTGGTAACTCAAGAAAATCTCATGAAGAGGGGGTTCCATCTAAGCCCAAGGTCTTTCTCTTGTGAAGAAGAGGGTGACATAGTAACTCACTTATTTTTACACTACAACATTACCAACCTAGTGTGGAAAATTTTCATAAATATGAAGGGCTTGTACTGGGTGATGCCAAGAAAAATAGCTCTGGCCTTGAAGATTTAGAGCCGCTACGCCAATATTTCTGATCATAAGGACTGATGGAAAATAATACCAGCCTACATCTTGGAGTTTATTTGGAGAGAAAGGAACCTCAGATGCTTTCAAAAGAGAAAGGAACCTCAGATGCTTTCGGGACAAGAACAACAACATTCAAAAGATGAAGATGAATTGTTTGGTGTTGTTTCATTTTTGGTGTAAACAGGAGTATAGGATAGATTTAGAATCAATTATAGATGTTGTAAGATCTTTGTAAGTTTTTGTTAAAGGGTTGAAGATCTTCCTGAAAGTCCAGTGTTTTGGACAGCAAAAGGTGACAAGTGTCTACCTCGCCACAAGGCGAGGCAAGTGTCAAGGCACTCACCTATTTGAAGTACGACATCAATTAATACCAAAAAATTAAAATATTTAACTGCATATATAAATAATCAAAATCTCAATCTCAATAACATGTTAGCAAATATTTTAATTGAAAAACTAAAAATATATAGTAGATACTACAAGTCTAGAACTTGAATGAGAAAAAAATAAAACAAAAGTCAAAACAATGAGAAAAATAACAGAGGCAGAAGTAAATTTGTAGTATGAAGAAGAAGAAGTAGAAAAACACAGGAAGAAGAAATCTCAAGAAGAAAAGAAGAAGAAGAAAAGCAATACGTATTGGTTGGACTTTGGAGTCTCCAGAAGAGTTTGGCTGATCGCGGAAGAAGTCTAGTCGGGTCACTTGGTTAGAGTCAAAATCTAAGTGTAAGAGTGCAATTTTGCATATTTGGAAAGAAAACCCTAAAATTAACTTTTAAAACCCTAAATTGGTTCCCTTTTAAAAAAGAAAAATACAAAAGGAGGCGCCTTTCTTGCCTCATGCCTTTCTCGCCATTGTAGCTATGGCGTCGCATTTTGAATATTGCCTCACCATAAAGCTAAATGGCGATGAAGGGTCACCTCGCCTCTCGCCATTGATGACTTATCGATCGCCTTCCACAACACTGCCTTGTACTCTACCTAAATTGTAATTAGGGAGCCTGTAACTTGTTGTGGCAGGTTCCCGAATTGTTAGAAATAGAATACAAATGTTACTTTCTAAAAAAAACTAAAGATTTTCATATTTCAAACTCACAAAAATAAACCCGAGAGAATTATGTGATTCATGGTTTACCTTCTAGAAATTATCACTTCCTTGAGTGAAATCTAAAACATGATTACTTTAGATTGGCGAGTAGACCCTCTTCATCTTCTATCGCTCCTTGCTCTCTCCGTTAAAGACAAACCACACACCCACCTGTTTTACATAATGTCATTGAATGAAATATGTATATATAGGTGGATATATGATATTTTCTATAGAACTATTTAATACCTTGATCTTAACACCAAACAACAATATACCCAGTGGAATCTCACAAGTGGGGTTTGGAGAGAGTAAAAATGTAAGCAGACCTTACCACTACCTCATATAGATTGAGAGGTTATTTTCGAAAACCCTCTTCTAAAATAGTCAAGCCCTATAAATAGAAGGTACTAGCTATGAAAAAAAGGGAAGAAAGGAACAAAAAATAAAAGTGAATGGTCGTCTATAAATACGATAAAAGTAAACAAATAATGACAATATAGGATGTAGAGACATCACTACTACTACTAGCCTACCATATCATAAAGTCATATATCAACCTACTCCTACTAACCTATTAACCCTCTACCCTAATACATGACCTCCACTCTTTTCTATCTAAGGTCATGTATTCAGTGAGATGAAGTTTCTCCATATCTTATCAGATCATCTCCCCCCAATACTTCTTCGGTCTACCTCTACCCCTCCGTATAAACCCTAAATCCAACATCTCGCACCTTCTAACAAGAGCATCGGTACTCCTTCTTTACACATGTCCAAACCAACGCAGTCTCGCTTCCCTCATATTGTCAACCACAATGGACACCTCTAACTTCTCCCGGATAATCTCATTCCTAATTCAATCACTCCTGCTATGTCCACACACCCATCTAAACAACCTTATCTCCGCAACTTGCATCTTTTGAACATGTAAATTTGTAATTGGTCAAGACTCAACCCCATATAGCAGAGATGGTCTAACCATCATTCTATAAAACTTGCCTTTAAGCTTAGGTGGTATCTTTTTATCACACAATACTCCAGAGGCAAGCCTCCATTTCATCTGTGTTGCCCCAATACGATGTGTAACATCATCGTCGATATCACTACTACTCTGGATGATGGATCCAAGATAATTAAAGATTTCTCCCTTTGGAATAGGTTGAGTGGCAAGCTTCACTTCAATGTCAGCTTCATCTCTAGCAACACTGAATTTACACTCCAAGTATTCTATTTTGGTTGTGCTTAATTTGAACCCTTTGGATTCCAAATTATATCTCCAAACCTCCATTCTATTCTTAACTTTAGCTCGAGTCTCATCAATCAACTATGTCATCTACAAATAGTATATATAAACCACGATATCCCCTCCTGGATAGACCATGTCAGCTCATCCATTACCAAGGTAAAAAGAAAAGGGCTCAACACAGATCCTTGATGAAGCCCCATCTCAACAGGAAAATAGTTTGAGTCTCCTCTTACCATACTTACAAGAGTTTTAGCTCTATCATACATATCTTTTATCACCCTAATATACACCATGGAACACCTTTCACCTCTTGACCTCCATAGGACATCCCTCATAACTTTGTCATAGGACTTTTCAAGGTCAATGAACACCATACAAAGGTCCCTCCTTCTCTCCCCATATTTCTCCACTAATCTTCGAACAAGATGGATTGCTTCAATGGTTGATCATCTTGGCATAAATATGAATTGGTTTTAAAAATAGACACTATTTTTCTCACGCTCATCTCCACCACTCTCTCTCAAACTTTAATAGTATGGCTTAACAACTTGATACCCTTATAATTGTTGCAACTTTGAATATCATCCTTGTTCTTGTACAATGGAACCATTGTACTCCTCCATTAATCGAGCATCTAGTAGTCTTCATAATAGTATTTAACAACCTAGTCAATCACTCAATACCTTCCTCGACCACGCTCTTCCAGAAATCCACTGGAATTTCATCGGGTCGGATCGCTCTCTCTCTGTTCATCCTACTAATAGCACGTCTAACTTCCTCAGCTCTAAAACACATGCAATAACCAGAATCACGATACTATAGGAGTGTGCAAAATCACCTAACTCAATATCTCTGTCCCCTTTTTAATTTAAGAGTTTATGAAAGTAAGCTTTCTACCTTATCTTAATGGAATTCTCATCCACCAACACCTCACCCCTCTCATCGTTAATGCACTTCACTTTGTCCAAGTCACGAGCTTTTCTCTCTCACCTTTGCAAGCTTATACAATCTCTTGTACCTGCATTTTTCACCTAACTCAACATACAAATGCTCAAACGTTGTTGTCTTAGCACTCTTCACTATCGTCTTCACTTCTATCTTCGCCTTTTTATAAATATATTTAAGTCTTATTTTTTAATCCTCATCCCTACATTCCAACCACTTTGAATAAGAAATCTTCTTAGCTTTAACTTTGCCTTGAAATTCTCCACTCCACCACCAATCACCTTGACGTCCACCAAAGGTCCCTCTCGAAACCCTAGCACCTTGGTGGCTATCCTCTTAATGTAACTACTTGTGGTATCCCACATAGTGTCCATATCTCTGCTACTAATCCAAGCTCCTAAGTTACTCAACTTTTCCCCCATCTCCCGAGAAAGGGAAGGGGTTAGGCCACCCCATTTAATCCTAGGTTAGGCATAAATAACCTTCTTCCTCTTAACCCTCTTAATATCTAAGTCCATCACTAGAAGCCTATGTTGAGTGGAAATATTTTCACTCAAAATTACTTTGCAATTCTTACAAAGGATTCTATCACCCTTTCAGAGGAGTACGTAGTCAATTTGGGTCTTAGCTATTGTACTACGAAAGGTGACCAAGTGATTTTCTCTCTTTGGAAAATATGAGTTAGCAATAACCAACTCGAAGGCTTTTGCAAAGTCCAAGAGAGACGTTCCACCTCAATTTCTCTCCCCAAATCCAAAGCCTTCATATACATCATCAAAACCACTAGAAGTAGCACCAATATGCCCATTAAAATCTCCCTCGATGAAAATATTTTCTGTGGCTGGTATACCCCTCACAACCTCATCCAAATCTTCCCAAAAGAGCTTTTTGACTTCCTCATCTAGGTCAACTTGGGGTGCATAATCACTAACTATATTCACAATATGACTACTGACCACAAGTTTAAAAGACACCATCCTATCATTAATCCTCTTGAACTCCATGATATACTTCATAAGGTCTTCATCTACTGGGATACCTACCCCATTTCTATCCCTAGAGCCACCCAAGTACCATAATTTTAACCCGTCTACATCTCAAGCCTTGGTACCTACCCATCTAGTTTCTTGAACACATGCTATATTAATTTTTCTCTTCTTAAGACTCTTCACTAACTCTATGGACTTCCCTGTAAGTGATCCTATGTTCCACGTCCCTACTCTCAACCTAAAAGAAATAACAACATATTTTAACCCCAATTAATAATTTCATTAATGACAAAACCCTAGTTAATCATTGGTGGGAATGGCGGAAACCATCGCCGGTGGGTCGTTCCCACCGAATGACTTTCCTCCGCTGAATAATAATATGTTTGTAGATCTGTCTAAACCCCCTCAACCAATACAAGTGCCGTATGCTAGTATGTTGAAACCTTTGAACATGAAATCTATGATACCTCGAGTACATAGAAAACTTGTTATAATGTTACATGGGGAACCCAATATTACATGGAAATCATCGAAAGTTTGTTCGCTTATTGTACAGGAGAATCTTCAATACACTATTATTGGGAAATTCTCTTATGGGAAGCCGGATGTTATGGAATTGAGGAAAATAGTATTGGGACAATGCGGAATCAAAAGTGAGTGTACAATAGGGGTGTTGGATACAAGACATGGTTTGATCAGACTCACAAGCCTAGATGTCATAACCCAAAATGGGATCATGACTAAAAGACCACTTAATTCCAAACCCAACAATAAAAGTGCACTAGAAGGAGAAAATCTAATAGATAAATAGTCACCCACTTAAAAATATATCCCAAAACCTGGTGTCACGAGTGTAAAGAGCATCTAACATAAAAACTAGTGAAATCAGTAAATCTCAGTCTTTGAGTAGAAATCAAGACTACACAACTAAGATAGAATATAACGGAAGCTTGAAGCCCTAAATCTCACCGTTAGATTTGAAAAATCAACTGCTCAAATGAATCAACCACCACGTGGAAATCCTGTCTGGAATCTGTGGGGGAAGAAAGAAGTAGGGGTGAGTACACATAAATGTACCCAACAGGTTTAACCGACTGGGAATCAAAAATTGAATAAACTATGAAATAATCTAAGGATACTCCCACCTACAACAGGAAAATCAGTTCGGCATCCGTGCCGCCAATTTATATAGAACGACGCAAACAAAGTAAACATATAATCTCAAATAAGTCAATCCAAAAAAACCACACTAATGTAATGAGATGATATGCAATGCAATGTAATGCAATGCAATGCAATGCAAGGTGGTATCAAGACCGTTGCACAGCCTGTCGTATACAGTCCCGTCGAGCTAAGGCTCCATAGACTAAGGCGACCCATGGAGACCTTGCAGGCCATATACCTCAATCACAACATATCAACTGCCCTGCCACCTAACTCGTGATCAGGGACTCATGATAAGAGTCAAAATGTTTCAGCCGCCTTGCCACCTAACTCGTGGTCAAGGATTTTAAAAATATTGTCACAATTTCTCAAAATATCATGATATGCAGTATGAGGATGCATGCAATTAAAACACAATTATCTCTTTTTCTCAATATGTCATATTCATAATATTCTCAATTTTAGGATTCACATGCTCTCAAAACAAACACATAGACAATTAAAACCCTCACACTATCATCATAATAAATATTTTCCACCCAACATATGATACGATCCCATCCTATAGATTATAACATAAGAATATTAAATAACTCAATCCCAATCTCAAAGAGGGATAGTCAAACCTACTTCAATGCCAAAATCGCACCCGAGCACTTCTACCGAATGGACAAATCTTGAATTCAACTCCCGAAATAATAATTCTCTATCATGAATAAAATATACACATCACAAGGAGTCCAATGACATCCGTATTACTATACATCTAGCCTAACCTCAAGATTTCATCTGATTCGATAATTTTGTCCTTAAATTTCAAGCCTAGGTTTTAGTCTTAAATTCCCCAAATAGTATAATTCTAATGGTTATTCATATAATACAGACTCCCAATATTAATACAAAAGTATATATACGTATATCTACACATTTGAAGCCACTCAACATAGTAATAAATTGGACCGAACAAGGGACCAAAAGCACTGTGCAGAAAAAGTGTAAAAGGAGAACATTCATGAGCAACTTAATATACATACTAATTCATTAAAAGAAAGAAAGAATTACTATTTTAATGCAAATTAATTAAGAAATTATCACTAATGTTGCAGTACTACATATTGTGACTTTCCATTAGATTTCTACCATCAATACACTGTTGACATATACGCACTGCCTCAAATTGAGAATTGCTTCCTTGGACCATTAAACGCAATACTACAATGATTATACCCCTATTAACATATTCAATTCAAACTCGAGGGATGAATTCAATGACTTACGGCGTTGTTCGTCGTCGTATGCTCTCTCCCAAACCCTTGCTCTTCTCTCCTTATTTTAATTATGTGATAAAAGTTATAGAATTTACTAAATTATTCTTAATAAATAAGGTATAAGTATTACATAATTTTCACTTTAGTCCACTACTTACACTAATTATCTAAAATTATCCCTCCATTAAATAACCTTACTTATTGAATAGTCCAAAATTACTCTCTTAAAATTTACGATAGGACATTTTATGAAAGTAAGAAGATTAATTTTTTGTATAACGTAGCGGGTCATTACACTAGAGGACGACGTGCAACTAATGTTCACAGCAGCGTTTCTGATCCACGCAAGAAATAAGTATTGGCAGATGAGGGCGTTAAAGTGGGATCCATGGTTCGAATGAGATGTTGAAACACAAATTGGGGTTGCATGGGTATCTTTTCCAGATTTGCCACCAAATTTCTTTGCAAAGGAGTCGATCTTTTCTATTGCAGCAGCGGTGGGTAAACCATTGACAGTAGACATGGCGACTAAGAACTAGACAAGGCCAAGTTGTGCAAAATTTAAAATAGAAGTGGACCTAACGGCTACTTTACCACAAAGGGTGCGTATTACAGAAGAGGACGATATTACGGGAGCTACTAAATTTAAGTGGATTAAGGTACAATATTATTATATGCCAAAATATTGCAAGGAATGTTGCTTGCAGGGACATGATGAAAGCAGTTGCAGGACGATTCCTCCAGAGTTATATGAAGCTAAGAGGGAGAACAATGGTAAGAATATAGGGGATTCCAGGAAAGGGGGTGCCAAGGAAGAGGAACAAGAGAATGAGACAAGGGCTAAGCAAAAGAAGCAGGCATGGGTGGTCAGAGGGACCAACAGGTGTAAAAGAGACAAGTATGGGCACATAGAGGAGGAAAGGGATATCCAAAGTATCAATCTGTTTGATGTTTTAGTAGAAAAAAAGCAAAGTAAGAAGCAGGAAGGGGAACCTCGAGAAGTAGAAATTACAAAAGACTGGGATAACAAGATGTTTGTAAACCCAGAGCAGCAGAAGGACCAACATGAAGGGGATAAAAGGAAAGAATGTATAAATCAAAGTGAGGAAGACAAGATTGAAGTAAAAATGTTTTCCTAAACACTTTCTAGCCATGACTCTTGACTTTAGGAGCTTTGGGGGAGAGTAGAAGAGTTCAAAGCACATAATTTGTTATATTCAAAAATTTTGCATGAATTATAGCACAACAAAAATGTATATAAGTGAACCATTCATCTATAATTCTATTGACAAAAATTGTAAAAGAGTTTACACATGATTCAACCAACATTCACAAACAGTAGCTACAATTAGTAAATCATCTATATAAGAAACACTGATCAAGGTTTACGCATACAACCTCAATGTTCAAACACAAAACAACAAAGATGTTTAACAGAAATGACATGTTATAGACCATACTTCTTAAGGAATAACTGATGGTTATACTCCAACCAAGACTTCCGAACTTCATTATTAGTAGGCAGCTTGACAAACATCTCTTTCTTAAGAAAC
>JBCEWC010019131.1:0-11586 GCA_038996855.1 Solanum aculeatissimum
CTCACTATTGTATTTGTTATTGTCATCATAATATTATTTGGCTAAATTCGACTTTTCCCGAGTTCCGATCCTAACACTCCTCAACAAAATGAAGTAATTGAAAGACATATTAGAGATGACTCGCTTTATGCTAAAAGAGAAGAACCTACCAAAGAAATTCTACGCAAAAACAGCAAATACAATAGTTTCTTACAGAATTAGCTCCCAACAAGAGCTGTGAAAAATCAGACTCCATTTGAAGCCTGGTATGGACACAAACCATCTCTTCACTTTATTAATTTTTTTTGTTATTTGTGTTTCACCTGTGTTCCACAATTAAATCAAGATAAGTTGGATAAAAAGGGCATTGACAGGAATTTTTATTGGGTACAACACAATCTCCAAAGCTTATAAAATATTTCAACCACAAACTAGAAAAAATGCCATTAGTAAAGATGTACATTTCATGGAAGATGAAGAATGGAGTTGGGATGAAACAAAGAACGTGCAACAATGCTCAAATGATCAAAGGCATACTGTTTCACACTTAAAAGAGCAAAATGATGAAGAATGACATAATGAGATGGTTGATGATGTACTTGTCAGAGGCACTAGATTACTATCTGACTTTTATCAAAGATGTAATATTGTTATATGTGAACCTACAAATTTTGAAGAAGCCAACACCAATAAAAATTGGAGTGTTGTAATGTAGGAGGAGCTATCCATGATTGAGAAAAATAAAATATGAAGTTGATTGATCGACCCCAAAATAGAAACGTGGTTGGAGTCAAATGGGTGTACAGAACCAAGCTTAACGCAGATGGCTCAATCAACAAACATAAAGCAAGGCTTGTGGTCAAAGGATACGCTCAAATATTTGGAGTGGACTACTTGAACACTTTTGCACCTGTAGCAAGACTTGACATAATCAAGCTCTTGCTTGCTATTGCAGCACAAATGAATTGAAAAGTGTACCAATTAGATGTCAAATCAGCATTCCTTAACAACTTTCTTCAATAGGAAATATATATTGAGCATCCTGAAAGTTTTGTTATGAAAGGCAAGGAAAATCATGTCTATCGGCTAAATAAGACACTTTATGGTCTTAAACAAGCATCAAGAGTTTGGTGTAGTCGAATAGATAATCATCTAAGAAGCATAGGCTTTGAAAAAAGTTGATCGGCCCTAAACAGAAACGTGACTGGAGTTAAGTGGGTGTACAAAACCAGGCTTAATGTAGATGACTCAATCAACAAGCATAAAGCTAGGCTCGTGGTCAAAGAATATGCTAAAAATTTTGGAGTGGACTACTCAGATACTTTTTCACCTGTAGCAAGACTTGACACAATCAGGCTCTCGTTCGCTATTGCAACACAAATGAATTAGAAAGTGTACCAGTTAGATGTCAAATCAGCATTCCTTAACGGCTTACTTCAAGAGAAAATATATGTAGAGCAACCTGAAGGTTTTGTTATGAAAGGCAAGAAAAATCATGTCTATCGGCTAAATAAGACACTTTATGGTCTTAAATAAGCACTAAGAGCTTGGTATAATCGAATATATGACTATCTAAGAAGCATAGGCTTTGAAAAAAGTCTGTCTGAATTTACTCTTTATGTCAAGCAGTCTGGTATTGATATTCTTATTGTCTCACTTTATGTGAATGATCTTTTAGTGACGGGAAGCAGCACAAGGCTCATCAATAGTTTCAAGCAAGAAGTGAAGCAAGCCTTTGAGATGACTAATCTCGGTTTAATGACATTCTTCCTTGGAATGGAGATAAAGTAGGATTTAAACTTCATTTGCCAAAAAAACATATGCTAAGGAGATTCTTAAGAAATTTCACATGAAAGATTGCAAAGAAATGCATACTCCCATGAATCAGAAAGAGAAGTTGTGCAAAGAGGATAGAGGTGAAAAAGTAGATGAAGCTCATTTCAGGGGTTTGATAGGGTGTACTTACAATAATAAGACTAGACATTTTAAATGTTGTAAGTATTCTTTCACGATTCATGCATTGTGCAAGTGAATTGCATTTGAAAGCAGCCATAAGAGTGGTCAAATACATCAAAGGCACAATCAGTTATGGTGTTATGTTCAAGAAAAACAAGGAGTTCAAGTTGTAAGGATTTTCTGATAGTGACTAGGATCCTTAGATGACATGAAAAACACTTCTGCATATTGTTTTAGTCTTGGATCAGGTATGTTCTCTTGGAGTTCAAAAAAACAGGAGATAGTGGCTCAATCTACTACTGAAGCAGAATTTATTGTTGCAACAGCTGCAGTGAATCAAGCACTTCGGTTGAGAAAAATATTATGTGATCTTCAGTTTGAGCAAAATGAAGATACACCAAATTTGGTTGATAATCAAGTTGCGATAGCTATTTCTCATAATTCGATTTTTCACGGTAGAACCAAACACTTCAACATTAAGTTATTCTTCTGAAGAACAATTATGTTAAGTTAATTTACTGCAAGACCGATGATCAAGTTGTTGATGTGTTTACCAAACCACTACCAACAAGCAAGCTCGAGATTTTCAAAGAGAAACTTGGAGTTTGCAACATGTAAACAAGGAGGAGTGTTAAACATGTGTTTAAGAGAGCTACAAGATAGCAGAAGTTGCTTTATTTTGAATGATTCAAATAATTGTTGCTAGCTTTTAGGAGTTGTTGATTTTCTGTTATTAGTGCCTAAAATGTAGTAGTTAGACGTTTTATTGTTTCTTTCTTTTGATTACAAATAAGAAAAAGGCTGAATAAAACAAAGATAGTCCTTTCATCCAATAGTTATTATTCTCTTCTGCTTCTTATTTTCCTTTGTTAGTCATTTAAATTTCTGTTATAACTGTTAAACAACAAAGACGAAACATATGTTTGCATTAAATAGCATGTTCTATCACAAGAACAAAGACGCGGAAAAGAAAATTATGTGTATCACATTAACGAGCACAAAAATGTATTACATTGTCAAAGCCTCTAGAATAAAGTCAGGGGTTGTTTGGTGTGAGGGATAAGAATAAATAGTGATGGGATAAAAAAATAGTAGATTTCTTGTTTGGTTGTCAAGTTTGGGATAACTTATCCCACCATTTATACCATAATGATGGGATAACTTATCCCAGGATAATTAATCTCAGGATAACTAATACTGGGATAAGTTGTTCCCAACCAAACGACCCTGAATGTGTAATACTTGTAAAACCAACTTGTGTAATGACTGAACAATCTTTGGAGTAAAAGAATTAAAATTAATACAAAGAGGACATTCTATGAATTAATAACGCGAATAGACTTGAATGATAGCCAACATTTCCATCCTAAGGAAATGATTTGGGAACGACTCTTCAAAAGAATGAAGCTCGATTCATCTCTTTTCACAAGCGTTGAGATTCATCTGAGAAGTGATCTTGTCAAATGTTCACGCGCCGTTGCCAAAGCTTGACTGATTGTCTGAAAATTTTATAGAATGCACCAAAATGCAGGTTCAGCTAGGAAGCCACCAATTCAAGATAAAGAAAACTTTGCATTGGAACTGGTTATGTTTTCCCAAACAACAACAACATACACAGTGGAATCCCACAAGTATATGTTGGTTATGTTTTCCCAAACAAAGAAGATAAAATGAATACGACTCACAAAATTGGCATGATTTCAGAAAGCTCTAAAATAATCCTTAGGAAAATGTTGGTCCCCAAGATATTCTAGCAAAGCTCAGTGAATCAGATATATAGATGTCTTGAGCCATTGCCCAACTAGCAAGAAACCCACACCTTTCCTAAAGATTGAATAATGTCTAAAATATGGTGCAGAAAATATTAACAATGTGGTGCTTACCTGTTCAGAAATGGGTGAACCGTCATCCATATTATGACTGGCAACTTTGCTCGCAAGGACACTACCATCTGTTTCAAGAATCATCCTGCCAATTATTCAAAAACACCAAAAAGTTCAAGGTAAAAATTCTTCCCAAGTAAGGAGCTTCTGGGTGAAAAAGATGAAGTACCTTTATAGGGTTCATAGAATATGAACTTCTAAGAAAAACTAAATGATGATTATTTACATATACCAGCTTTATTAAACATGAGAACTGTGCCTCTGCCAAAAACACTATACGAAAATTTCTCATCAGGCGGAGGATCATTGACCCTAAATGCTTTTACTATAATTACCGACATGTTCTTTTAGTTTCTCCAAAAAACAGGAAATTGCAAAAACACTGCACTGGCCTTTATACATATTTTGATCTGATTCCTTAACCATCATCTCTAGACCCCACTTGTGGGATTCCACTGGGTATGTTGTTGTTGTTGTCCTTAACCATCATCTAGAATCAACAGAAGACCTTCTCGGGGCTCAGCATCCCATTAAGCCATGGAAGAAAGGGTGTTGAACAAGAGTATGGTAGGTAGCCAAAAAAGTTAAAAATTAACTTCACGAAACAAATTACTGCTAAAGGTAGAGAAGTATTTTCACACAAATTCTAAGGTATGGAAGCAAATTACCACTAGTTTATTGTACTGGTTGTTCAACCTATTCCTGGATGCATCCCCCTATACAGCAAGACAACTTTTGAAACAAAGACTTATCCCCAGAGGAGCACAGCTTAAGCAGCTCGAGATGACTAAATAATTGTTCAAGTGAATTGCTGAAGGATGATATGTAAGAGTTTCTCCAGCAGGATGACAGTACTTGTGGAAAATAGAAAAATTGGAAAAACAAAACACTGTTAAAAGAAAAAAAACTGTAACGTGCTGTTACTACATCAGTAAAGAACCACGTGGCTTACCCTCCATCCACAATCTCATCCAGGCAAAGCAGAATTAAATCCAAGTTTTCAAGAGCCTCTCTCTGTTCAACATTACTCCTGCCACATTGCATAATAGGTTAGACAGCATGTAGCCATGTACACAACATATAAAAAGATTAAGATACATGAATAAAGATTTGGGCTTATGGGCACCTGAGTAAAAGGTTAACTGCATCATAGAATCCCTGGAGAACAGTGGCTAGAATTAGTTCATTTTCATCATCACCTCCCGTCACAAAGAAGTGAAGGTCTTGCACAAACTTATAGACAACAATGTTATTGTCAAACATTGATATCTCAGCTGCAGGTCAATTAACAGTAAGCAAAAAGGATAAAACAATAAGTAGGGAATCCTACAAAAATGAGATCCTCTGTACATGAATAAATATGAAGGACAGTTTTATTCCTTATGTACCAAGCAACTTAGAACACAGTAAAAAAATTATCCAGTTAACTTAAATCCTCATTATCCGTGACTAAAGAAAATTCAGGTAAATAGAATTCGAGCACCAGATCACTTGATAATAGAATAAAAGCAATGACATTCACGAGCATACAAAACACACATCCATTAAGATGAGAGGGAAACCAGGGTGAGCAATACCTTCAGTTCGAGCATTTGTCTTTTGAGTCTTAGTAAAAATAGACTTCTCAAATGCAAGCTTGGCGCTGTATGTTGGCCAGTCATCACAGTAGTATTTAACTGCAACACGTTTTCCTTCGGAATCCAAAAGAAGTATATTCTTTACCACAGGACAAGAACCCTACACACAATCATATGATCATTCTACCATGAATAATCATTCACCCATTTTACACACATTCCAACTTCATCAATTTACATCTTTTTTTATCACACATTTCAGGTTAAAATAAATTAGAGTGGCAGATGCAAGATTACACAGAGCAGCTGCAGCCCCTATATATACAGTTTTAAAGTAAACATACTTGCTGTGTTTCAATATGGTTATCTGATTTGACTTGACACGCAATTAAGAACCTTGGAATCTTTTGGGCTTAGACTAAAGATATATTGAATGTACCAAAATGTTGTTTAATCATACATGTTGCCAGAAAAGGAAAGAAAAATAAGACAATATATTTATACCAAGTTCACAATCGTTTTATCACAAATACATAATGAGATCAAGTAACACAATTTTTGATCAACCAAAAAGATTTGATCAGCTAAATGACACATCATAAATACAATAAAAAGAAGCTACTATAGCTACATTGAGATCTGAAATATCCAATGATTAAACAACAAATGGTGAGCTAGATCAGTTAAACATCCCCAAGATTCAATTTTTTTCCTCTCTTTTTGATAATTAATCAACCCCATATTAGTAAAATGACTGACCAGAAGAATTCCAAGGAAGAAGACATACGTAATGGAGAGGAAACGCCATTGATGGAAAAATTGTTGCTTCTTGATTTGGAAGCTTAATCGTTGGCTTTGGTAAGAGCATTTTTAGTTAGGCATAAATGGGCTATTTTTAGTTAGTACATGGATCAAGCCCACTCCATTTTCATAGATTTAAGAGTTTTGATTAATTAACTTTTTTAAAAACACCTTTTGAATTCATTTTATAAAATATTTATTGTTAAAAATATATTTTTTAATTAATTACCTAGAGATATCATATTTAAAAGTGAATTATAAGAAAAACTATTAAAAACAAATATGCATGTAATGTAATTATACTCATACTATGTATTAGAAATGCATAGTCCTTAAAATTCTATTTAGAATATTACTCTTTTTTCATTTTTTGGGAGTAGATGATGCATTCATATCATAAATAAGTGATGAAATCAGAATTTTAATTAAAAAATATTAAAATCTGCTACTAATTGTTAATGGTATAACTCAATAAGATTAATATGGAAAAGAAATTGAGTTAAATTTATGTAGGAGGTAAATATCACTTGATATACACAGAAGAAAACAATCTTTAATGGGATATGAATCATCATAGGATAAAGATAAGACATTTGTCATACTTATGGAGAGGGACTTAACATAGAGTTAGACAATCTTTATGGTAGTGGGCCCTTCTTTCTTTTTTTTTTGTTAAGAAGATATTTCATTAATTGACAATACTACATAGGAGATTGTTCGTAACCATCACTGTTTGCCAAAATAAGAGTAGTCTACTCTATCCCCTACGTTGAGATATGTGGGCTAAAACATTTATTCTACGTACATACATAGTTCCCTCAAAGTCTGCTTGCAACTATTGTTGCACAAGTTCTGGAGGAGATACAAAAATAGTAGTGTTTTCATAGTCCTTCCTTCGCATTCCTTCCTTCGCCAACTAGTCCGCCACCTTGTTCTGCTCTATAAACCCGTGGGCCAGTGTTACCTTGTCCAAGCTGCTCATTATGTACCTACAGTCACAAATAAAATTTTCGTATTTTAGATTTCCGGTAGTGGGCCTTTCATGTACTCATTGAGGTTGCCTTATTATACAACAAAATAAGGTCATTGTTACAAATATTGAATAACCTAAGATTTTAGAAACTATATTTTTTTTTAGTTGGAAAAAAATTTTATTTTATATTTAATCAAATTATATCATATAAATTGAGACGAAAGTGAGATGAAACATACATAAAATTTAAGCTTATTTTAGATTATCCAAAAGTGACAATAAACCGACTCATGGAAAGGCCAAAAACAAAAATAGAGAAAGGGAGAGAGAAAAGAGACACTTTTCTCATTAGCCAATGTTCAATAGACACAACTTAACAAATAACTTTTAAGTACACTTTTGACTTTTAATTATTTAGGATCTTTCTTATCTTAAAAGGTTAAAGTAGTTTTTTTTTTAAAATGTTTGTTTATACAAATTGTCTTTTTTGATAAATATGTTTGCCTAAAACTCCAAATTCTCAAAAACTTTAAGAAAATTAATTATTGGGATAAATTCTATTCCTTGGCAACCTTTAAAAATTTAAGATTTACTTTAATTTTTTATATTTTATAAAAACATCTCATTATGAAGATACTCACTTAGTATATGTATTGTATTTTTATTTTTGATGTGGTTGTTGTTATTTAACTATCAAATATGTAAATAGTGTTGTTCCATAGAACTTGTTTAATAATGTAAACATGAAAATTGAATGTTTATTTGTCAGTTGAGAAAATTTTAATAGCTCCTATACTGATATGTGAAATTATTTATAATCTATGAGTTTAATTTTTATGTTTAGCTTGTATTGCTGTATCATATTTGAAGAAAATAGTCCAAATACAATGTATTTTTACATGGAGGAATAAAAACACATATTTTTAGTTAAATTAAAAATTAAATATGCATAATCAATTAGATAAGTATCAAAATAATAGATTATCCATAATTAAGGGACCAAAAATTATTATTTGAGAATGAAAAATATTCTGATAAGACGCTCTTAATAAACATTACATGATATGAATTTGAATTGATCTAATCTCAAATATATACTCTCCTCGTTTCAAAATAAATGTTATCTAAGCAAGAAAATTTATTTCAAATATATATGAAAAAATGACATAGCTAGACAAACATATGATATGTATTTGCATTATACAACTATAGTTTGTAAAAATTATAATTTATAGTTATAGTTAGGGTTTTGTTGTTATAGTTAGGGTTTTGTTGTTATTCTTTCTCGCCTCTCTTCCTCTTTCTTACCTCTCGAGAAAATTACATAGAATGTCCATCAAATGTAGTGGTCTTGATTTTTTGCCCTCCATAAGAGAGGCCTTACAAAAATGACCTCTTTTTACTTTTAAGTTGAATCAAAGACATTTTTACCCCTCTACACCTTAAATATTTTTTAGAAAACTCTCTATGCTCAATTGTTTCTCAATCTTTCTCTTTCTTTATTTTTCTTTTATTTATTATTTTTCTCCTTTGTTTCTTTGTCTTTTTTTTTTTTTGAACTTCTATTTTTTTTCTCTTTCTTTGTTTTTCAATTATTTTTTATTTTTTTTATTTTTTCTTAACTTGTAGTTTTTTCTCTTTCTTTTTTTTTGTCTATTTCTATTTTTTTAAATCTTGTCCATGGGGCGTAACTTGTGAAATTTTTTGTCTATGTCTTGCCTTTAAGGCAAAAATTATAAATCAATACGTAATGTGGTAATGTCAAATTTTGCCCATGAGACTTGACTTGTTATTTTGAAGTCCTTGGACTATCAAGCCTAATCTCTGGCCAGTATTCCATTTTTTAACAATGAGATTGACTCTTTGACAGTGTTTAGCCAACATGGAGTCACCCCAGAGAGATCTCTTAGTTTTGAACATCCACCAATGTTTAAATTGAAGAGATGTAGCAACATCAGCAAGTTGCCTTATACCAATGTCACCCTCTTGATAAGGGAAGCTTAGATTTTTCCAAGAAACCCAGTGGTATTTCCTCTTGTCTTGTTTTCATCCCCCAAAAAATCAGCCATCAAACCTTGAATCTGCTTGATAGTAGTACTAGGGGGTGAAACAGAAGATAACAAATGAATAGGAAGGGATAAGAGCACATGCTTTATAAGAACAACCCTTCCTCCAAAAGAGAGCATCTTAGTATGTCAACCTGTAATTCTGTTCACAACTTTAGAAACCAAATCAGAATAATAAACGATCATTTGCCTTCCAATATAAATAGGGCACCCAAGATAGATAAGAGGGCTGGATTTTTGCTTAAAACTTGTAATTCTGTTGATTCTGTTAACAGTGGAATCAAAAGCACAATCAGGGATCAAGTGACTCTTATCCTTGTTGATAAGTTGCCTAGACACCTTCTCATAGGTAAGTAAAGTATGCATGATCAGCTTAAGAGAATTTCTCCTTCCAGATGTGAAAATTATCACATCATCGGCAAAACTTAGATGATTAATCTGGAGACCCCTGGGAGCCATAAAGAAACCATGATACTGAGGGTGATAATTGAGGTTGTTTAACAGCCTAAACAAAACTTCAGCACCCATAATGAAGAGGGCAAGGGAGAGGGGATCACCCTGCTTAAGGCCTCTAGATGATTAAAAAAATCATGTCTCATCCCATTAACAATGACAGAGTACCAATTACTAGACATCACCCTCGAAGCCATATCAATAAAGGTTTCACCAAACCCCATTCTCCTGAGGACTAGGCAAGTAAAAGACCAAGAGACCCTGTCATAAGCTTTGGCCATGTCAAGCTTGAGGACCATATTACTCCCTTTATTAGGCTTCTTAATCTGATGAATGATCTCTTGAGCAAGCATAATACTCTCAGAAATACTTCTGCCCTTAACAAAATCAGACTGGTTAGGAGAGATAAGGTTAGGCAAAATAGGGGCAAGCCTGAGGTAGAGAAGCTTGGAAATAACTTTACTAGTGAAATTGCTTGGGCTAATAGGTCTAAACTCAGAGACTTTATTAGGATGGTTAACTTTTGAAAGTAAAACCAAACAAGTGTGAGAAAAATTTTTGGGGATACACTGCCCACAAAAGAAAGCCTAATTTGGGTCGATTTCGTGGGGGTTATTGCAGCTGAAAAATGGCATCGTTTGGTGGTGCAAAGGGTGACTAGAAATTATGTTTTTTGGTGGTTATTTTGTGAGATGTTTAGTGACTGAAAAAAGGTTGTTTAGGGATGATTTTCTGACGTCGATGGGGCTATTTTGAGGTCATTTTGATGTTGTCTTGGGGCTGAAATAGTGGCTGAAAATAGAGTTATTTGGGGCGAGTTTTTGGTGGCGTTTGGGAGGTTGGGCAGAGTCGTTTTAGGTGGAGGTTTTGGGCGATTTTAATGACAGTTGGGTGGTGACTTTTGTGATGGTGGCGTGGTGTGGTTGAAGCTGCGTTTTGTGGAGGTTGTTTGGGGCTAAAAATGGGAGTTTCTTAGTTGCGTTTTGTAGGGGTTTTTGGTGGTCGTTTGGTGACTAGAAAATAGTGAGGGTGAGAGGTAGGTGTTTATCGCCGAAAAAGATGTAGGAAGAAGGGTTGAGGGGTTGTTGGCAGTGGTTTAGAGGTTGTTATGGGGGTTGTTTTCAGGCGGGTTAAAGGTGATGCCATGGTGATGGCTAGGTGGAGAAGGAGAGAAGAGGGAAAGAGGGTTGAAAACGGAGGCTTTTCAGTGGCTCGTCGGATTTCGATGGCAGCCGTCGAAATAAAAAAGGAACAGGGAGATAATATTTTTTTAGGGTTTCCTAAAATTAAAATGTCTACTCTATCTAATAATTATAGTAATGTAAATGTTATATACACACTTTAAACCTAATGAGCTAAAAATACGGGCTCAAATTGTGGGCCAACTAAACCTATTCACATATTTTATCTATGCAAAGAAAAAATAAATTATTAGACCGCGTTAAAATTTAAAAATGAATATATGGACAAATATAATTAATAATGTATAAAAATGTGATTTAACACAAAAATAATAATTTAATAAAACTAGATTAACATTTTGAAACATTTAGAAATTAAAATCAATTAAAATTCAAAATTAAACTAATTAAAATACTAATATTTTAGAAATAAGAATAATTATCAAAAAATCAATCTAAAATCATCAAACAATAGTTTAAACTATTTTAAAAATAACAACACAAAAGCATGAATTTTTAGAAGTGTTGAGCTAAAATTGGGTGTCAACACAGGGCCAATAAAAAATATTTTGTGAATTTTTGAATTTAATATTTTTAAAGGAGTTGGGTGTTGACGTGTTTTCTTCGACTGCTTCATTATTGTTGACACCCAATTTTTACCCTCCACAGTACGAATTAAACGTCGAACTCTTAATTTTTAAACAATTTTGAATAATT
>JBCEWC010019132.1:0-11584 GCA_038996855.1 Solanum aculeatissimum
TCGAATGTGCTCTAACTACGGCTTGAGGACATCAAACACAATACAAGAGACATTTTAATCACAACTCAAGAGACTATACATCATATCGAAAGTATTTCAAAACCAATGTCAAAATATTATTTAAATCATTTTCGTGCTCACACAGTTGTACACCACACTTTATAAGTAGGAGGCTATGAGACATTAGGAATGGTTACACTTCTTTTATATTCCAATTCGTGCAATAAAGTTAAACTCTATGAAAGCTCTTTTCTAATTCGTGTATTACACATTAGCAGAATTGTGATCATGTCTCCAAGAAGAGTTTCTAAAGGAAGAGGGCGCTCGACTAGACAAAATGCTAATCAACATGAGCCCCAGAATAAGGATGAACCCATAGGCCCAACCGTCCCTGAACAACCACCACAGACTGATATCTTAAATGTTGAGCTTCACTAGGCCATCTAGACTTTGGCCTAGGCTTTGACAACATCGGTTGCTAGACATGGAGCAGGCAAACATGATGCTCCAGGCACATCCAGGGTCCGAGAGTTCTTGAGGATGAACCCGCCGAGTTCATAGGGTCTACGCCCAATTAGGATCCTGAGAACTATATTGATGAGCTACATAAAGTGTTCCACGTGATGCATGTGACCAATGTTGATAGGATTGAGTTGGTTGCCTACAAACTCTAAGGTGTTTCTAGACTGTGGTATGACCATTACAAAAAGAACAGAGGAGAGAAATCTCAGTTCTGACTTGGACAGTGTTTAAGGAAGCTTTCTTGGAGTGCTTCTTTCCAAGAGAGCTGAGAGAGGCCAAGGTAAGAGAGTTCTCGAATCTAAAACAGGGCTCTATGACGGTGAAGGAGTATGGTCTTAAGTTCATGCAACTGGCTTGCTATGTTCCTGAGATGGTTGCAGATACGAGAAATAGGATGGGTCTGTACATTGATGGGTTGAACTAGTGGCCGAAGAAATATGGGAGAGAAGCTATGCTTGTGAGCGACATGGAAATAGGTAAATTGATAATCTATGTGTAGAAATCTAATGAGGAAATGTAACAAGATAGAGAGAAGATAAAAAATAAGAGGGCTAAAACATCCAGCATGAGGTTGGGAAGAAAGGAAATGGGAATGGTAAGAAGTTTCAGTCCGGGCCAACGCCTTCATCTGCCAGTGCACTAGTACCCTGAAATTGGAATGAGAAGAAGTCTCAAAATTTTAGAGCCCAGGGATCTCAGTCACATGCTAGTGTGAATCTAGGTTCACAAGGTAAGCCACCATGTTGCAAGTCTGGCAAACTACACTTGGGAAAATGCCATGAAGGAGGAGATATATGTTACAAGTGTGGTCAAATGGGTCACTTTCAAAGAGATTGTTTGAAGTGAGCTGACAAGGCTCAATTTTCTACACTGGCATTACTAGTTAGAGGAAGTCAGAAGGGTGCTACTTCTAGCGCAAACGGGGCTACAAACCATTTGTATGCCATAGGTAGTAGCCAAGATCAGGAAGTTACACTAAATGTTGTGACGGGTAGCTTTGAGTCTTTACCTTTGATTGCTATGTATTACTTGATCAGGGTGCCACTATGTATTTTGTGATGCCATATGTGACTAGTCGATTTGAGATTCTTCCTAAGTGCTTGTTTGAGCTATTTTCTATTTATACTCCTGTTGGTGAGTCTATTCTAGCTGAGAGAGTTTATAGAGATTGTATAGTGCCCATCTATCATAGAGATACTCTTGTTGATTTAATTGAGTTAGAGATGATTGACTTTGATGTGATTCTTGGCATGTACTGGCTTCAAGCCTGTTATGTCTCTATTGATTGTAAAACTCGAATTGTCAAATTTCAATTTCCAAATGAGCTTGTTATAGAGTGTAAGAGTATTTCTGAAGTGCCTAAGGTAAGTTTACTTCTTACCTTAAGGCTAGAAAGCTAATCTCTAAGGGATGTATCTATCACCTCGTGCGAGTTAAATATGACAATGTTGAACCTCCTACCTTTGAGTCTGTCCCAATTGTGAATGAGATTCTTAAAGTGTTTCTTGAGGATCTTCCTAGAGTCCATCCCGATAGGAAGATTCACTTCAAAATTAATGTTCTCCCTAACACTCAACTTTTTTATTTCACCGTATAGAATGGCTCTGGTGGAGTTGAAAGAGCAGTCGAGAGATTTACTAGAGAAGGGATTTATTAGGCTGAGTGTCTCACCATGGGATGCTCTAGTTCTATTCGTGAGAAAAAAGGATGGTTCCCTTAGAATGTGCATTGACTACTGCTAGCTGAATAAGGTGACAATCAAGAATAAATATCTCCTTCCGAGGATTGATGAATTATTTGACCAACTTCAAAGTGCCACTATTTTTTCCAAGATAGAACTGAGACAAAGCTATTACTAGTTGAAAGTGAGAGAATGTGACATCCCTAAGACAACTTTCCAAACCTGATATAGTTACTTCGAGTACTTAGTAATATCCTTTAGGTTGACAAATGCACCTGCATCCTTCATGAACTTGATGAATAGAATATTCAGACAATACCTTGACGTGTTCATAATTGTATTAATTGATGATATTTTGGTGTATTCTAGAGATGAGGAAGAGCATGTAAATCACCTTAGGATTGCCTTGCAGATTCTCATGGATAATGAGTTATATGAAAAGTTTTTGAAGTGTGAGTTTTGGCTCAAATCTATGGTATTCCTAGGCCATGTGGTTACAAACAATAGTATACGAGTGGACACTCAAAAGATTGAGACGATAAAAAATTAGCCTAGACCAACCTTTCCGACTGACATAAAAAGCTTTCTATGTTTGGCTGACTACTATCATAGATTTGTTGAAGGATTTTCTTCCATATTCATACTGTTGACTTGACTGACTCAAAAGAAGGTCAATTTTTAATTATCCGATAAGTGTGAGAAGAGTTTCCAAGAGTTGAAAACAAGGTTGACTACTGTATTAGTGTTGACCTTTCCTGAAGGAACAAATTGATTTGTCATTTATTATGATGCCTCGAGAGTGGGATTGGGGTGTGTATTGATACAAAAGGGAAAGATTATCATTTATGCTTCCAAACAACTCAAGGTGCATGGGAACAATTATCCCATACATGACTTGGAATTGGAAACAGTGTTGTTTGCTCTCAAGTTATGACACCACTACTTATATAAAGCATATATCGATGTCTTCACATACCATAAAAGCCTGCAATATGTATTTACTTCGAAAGATCTTAGTTTAAGACAAAAAAGGTGGCTTGAGTTTCTTAAAGACTATGACATGAGCATCCTTTACCACCCAGGTAAGGCTAACGTAGTTGCTGATGCTCTTAGCAGGTTGTCTATGGGAAGCACAACTCATGTGGGGAAAGAGAATAAGGATCTAGCTAAAAGGGTTCACAGATAAGCATGATTGGGAGTTCAACTAGATGAATCTGAAGAAGGCGGAGTTATGTATAACAGGTCTACATCATCTTTAGTAGTGTAGGTGAAGGAGAAGCAAGACCAAGACTCAATCTTGCTGTAGTTTAAAGAAGATGTGCATAAGCAAAAAGTGATAGATTTTGCCAAAAGGGGAGATAAAGTATTGAGATATCAAGGTAGATTGTGTGTTCTAGATATTGATGGTATTCGATAAAGAATCATGGTAGAAACCCATAACTCTAGATATTCTATCCACCCAGGGTCAACTAAAATGTACCATGACTTGAGAGAAGTCTACTAGTGGAGTAGGATGAAAAGATACATTGCCAAATTTGTTTCCAAGTGCATGAATTTCCAATAAAATAAAATTGAACATAAAAGTCCATGTGAAGTAGCTTAGAACTTTAAGATTTTGGAATGGAAGTGGGAGATGATCAATATGGACTTTGTCACAGGCTTATCGAGGTCTCACAAACAATATGATTCAATTTGAGTGATAGTTGGTCGAATGAAAAAATCTACGTACTTCTTGGAAGTGAAGACAAACAACACCATAGAGGAGATTATGCATGATTATACATAAGAGAGATTATTAGACTGCATGAAGTCCCCTTGTCTATCATCTCAGATAGAGGAGCTCAATTCACTGCTCAATTTTGGAGATCCTTCTAGAAAGACTTGGGTTCGAAGGTGAACCTTAGTACTACTTTCAAACCATAGACTGATAGCCAGGCAACACACACAATTCAAACCTTGTAGGATTTGTTGAGAGCTTGCATCATCAACTTCAAAGGTAATTGGGATGACCACTTGCCTCTAATCGAGTTCGACTATATTACCAATTTCTATTCAAGTATTCAGATGCGCCTTATGAGGCACTTTATGGGAGAAGATATAGATCCCCAATTAGCTAGTTTAGGTGGGTGAGGCAGAGTTGATTGGGCCAGACTTGGTTCACCAAGCTATGGAGAAAGTGAGGATCATCCAAGAAAGATTAAAGACTGCACAGAGTCAACAAAAATCCTACACTAATGTTAGAAGGAGAGACTTAAAGTTTGAGGTCTATGATTGGGTGTATTTGAAAGTGTTACCTATGAAGGGTGTGATTCGATTTGGGAAGAAACGAAAGCTGAATCCAAGACACATTAGCCCTTATCAAATCGTAAGGAGAGTAGGCAATGCAACTTATGAGTTGGAGCTACCACTAGAGTTAGCAGCCATCCATCCAACCTTTCACATTTCCATGCTTAAGAAGTGTTTGGGAGATCTGCAGTTAATTGTGCCTATTGAAAGTATTGGAGTGAAAAATAGTTTGATCTATGGGGAGATTCCTATTCAAATCCTTGATAATCAGGTTTGCAAGTTGAGGATAAAAGAGATTGCATCCCTCAAGGTGTTGTGGAGAAATCGGTTTGTAGAAGAAGCTACTTGGAAAGCTGAGGAGGATATGAAGGCCAAGTATCCTAATTTATTCCTGCCTGCTGGTGATGAAAGAGTTGACAGTAATGATTCATTCCTATTTCTTGAGTTCTTTTCTATTCTGAGTTTGAATGACGATAAAGTCCCAGAATCTGAATAATGATTGGTTTGATTTGCTGATTTATTTCTTGCTTAACTGCTTGCTTAATTGACTATATGAGTGATTTATGAACTATTTA
Organism: Solanum aculeatissimum; assembly: GCA_038996855.1. Classification (NCBI taxonomy): domain Eukaryota; kingdom Viridiplantae; phylum Streptophyta; class Magnoliopsida; order Solanales; family Solanaceae; genus Solanum; species Solanum aculeatissimum. Next base: position 5,065 of record JBCEWC010019132.1, read on the forward strand.
ATTATTAGAGTCCATGATAGGATTTATTCGTTCCTCGACTAGGTTCCTAGATTGCTTTTCATTCGAGGATAAATGATCCCAAGGGGAGATAATGTAACACCCCCAAATTTATTTCACCTAAACTGTTATAAATTCTCAAAAAATAAAATTGAAAAAATGACTCAAAAAAGTCACTGGAGGAAACCATGAAGGGCCATCTATGATCCGTAGATGAGGTCTCATAGGTTCCCTTGTGACTTGGTAAAAAATTTCTAAGTTTGAGGCCATCTACGAGACACTGTGTGGATTGTGTATCATTGCAGGACCCATAAATTATGTTTCATGGGTTGATAATTCAAAAATCAACTTTTCTGGATATTGACTAATGAGTTATCAGATGGCACGCCATCTTAGTTACAACTTATAAAGTAGGTTTTGTAGATCGATATCCCAGAAATCAAGATTTCTAAACCTTGACCCACGAGTTACTAGACAACCCGTAACCCAATCTGCGAGATGTAAGAAGTGATTTATGGGTCCTAGGTCCAATTTCTAGTAACTCAAATTTTGGCCTCCTTTATCTACGAGGGTCACTAATAACCCGTAAGTGGAACTATGGCCCGTAGACAAGGTCTCATGATTCCACTCGACAATTTTTAAGAGGGATATTTTCGTGTGTTCCTACCTTTTTTAGTTAAAAACTATAATATTTTGGACTTAAATTAGGTCTCTTATTAGTACCCTAGGTGTATTATCCCTTATTGATCACTTAGAAATCTTTAGAGCATCGAGGAGAGGGGAAAGCTAGGGTTCCAAGCACAAGCATAGAGATCATTCGAGAATTGTTTGTTTATCAAATTCTAGGTATGTAAGGCTAAACTAAAATATGGAATTGTTCTTCCATATGCCTCTTCGATTGACATAGATTGAAAGGTGAAAGTATTGAGTCTCCATGCATATTTTCTTATAAATTGTATACATTCTATGTATTTTCATATATTGACGATCATGATAAACTTGATTTACAGAATAAATGCTTTTACACGAATTATTTCACAAACTCTACATATTACTTCATAAAAGCTTGCATGAATGAACATAAGAATTGAGTCTAGAGCCTTAATTTGAGAATGTTAACTGTGCTTGTGATGTGAGCATAAATATAAATGGATAGAACCTGAATTGACAAGATTGATTGATTGAATTATTGAAAGATTGATTTGATAGAATGAGTGAGCTGAAAGAGTTCATTAAGAAACATACTAATTGTTGATTGAGAATGGATTACTTTATGAAAACTGAGTTTTGGGAAGAGTATCGAACATCAAATTGCGTGAGAGTAAGTCCAACTCAAATTCAGTAACTACGTCGCGAAACATAGGAGAGGATTGAAACCGTTAAGTTAGATGTTTCCTCTTGATTGGTCCCTAAAAGAATAGATGACTTGATTGATTTGGATCCATTATGGGTGGATTCGTTCTTTACCCTGACAAGTACTAAACGGTTGTGGAAATATCAACGAGATTGTTGTACGATCACTGACCCATAAGTGATTGTTGTCAGAGAAGAAAAACTCCCAGATATGTTTTATACCAATAGTACTATAATTGGATTGGATGGGATTGAGATCGGATTGGATCTGTGCCGCTTTGTCATCATCTACTCTTTACTATTGCTTTAGATAGACATCTGATATTTTGATTGAGTATTTTTATGTTTATTATTGTTCTAATTATATTTATTTCATTCAACTATTTTACATACTCGTACATTCACGTATTGACGTCTATTTGGGCAAATTTGGTGAGTCCTCCCCTACTTTCGAAGGATACTCATTTTCACTATCATCTAGCTTGAGTTTGCATTTTTATTTCTTTGGTTAGGGTAGCCATGACCTGTAATGGTACCATCAGACAGTAGATAGAGGTTTCATAGACTAGATTGAGATTATTGATGTGATTGATGTTGACTAGTTTCTTTCATACTAGTCTTGACTATTTCTGAGTTAGACTGCTGATATTTATTTATAATTTTTTTTCTTGAGTATTCTTTCGCTGTTGAGTATGATGTGATGATGAGGCAAAGCGATTCTTTTGGAGAAGTAGAAATGGTTCTTCAAGTGCTTGTCATGCCAAGGGTACCCTCCTAGGGTGTGACATAAATATACCCAAGGTTTTAATTTCTCAATCTATCTTTATTTTTTTTCAGTTTAATATGTATAGTCCAGTTTAACCTTTATTGTATCAAATCTATATTCATAGTTCAATTAAATATTCATTGTATCAAGTTAACTTTTGTAGTTCAATTTAACTTCATGTATCATTTTAAAATATATGTAAACTTTAAAATGACACTAACTTAGTTTTCATTATGATACGTAATCACCACTTATGAATCATATTTTCTTTATTCTATCAAACACAAAATTGTCACTAATTGTGCACATTGTATGATACAAATGAGTTTTTATGTTGATCCATGTGTACTGCATGTCACAACCCTAAAAATTTATGCATACGCGTATTCATGTATCAAACTTACATAATAATCAGATACATTAATTTATGATACTTTTTTCACTAAGTTTTACTGCTTTATAATAGCAACTTGTCACCACGTATTTTACAAAATGTTTGAATGTACCAAGTCCATAATAAAATATATGATACATTAAGTTGTAAAATATGATAGAGTAAATTTATAAATTATACAGTTTTGATATAAATCAAATTTTCAATAATGTTGAAATTGTAACAATGCACTGTCTAACATAGTGTTTTGTTTTAATTGCAAGGAATGCACTATGTGATCAAACATATTCCGAAGCATCCTCTAAGATTTCATTCATCATACAACACAGACTTTCTTGAGAAATTAAAAATTTCTAGTGGAGAAGAAAGAATTGCATGTCCGAAGTTTTAAGGACCAATGCAACTTTTAAGGACACACAAAGTTCCTTCTTTTGCTAGAAGTGGAGCAAAATAATCCTAATAATTGCATGTCCGACATGCCAAGGAAACTATCCTTCGATTTTCAATTAAAGAGTTTGCTCTCATCACTGGGTTGAAATGCACAAGAAATGTTGTTGAGTCAAAATTGCCAAAGTGTAAAATTATGTATCATATAATAGTCAAGTATCAAGTTATATGATACATTGCAATAAGTCCATTTCAACAGAATTGATACCACTCTTGAATCAAAATTGCTAAAGTGTAAAATAATATATCATGTAATAGTCAAGTATCATATTATATGTACATTGCCGTAAGCGAATTTGTTCTGAACTTATATAATTCCTAAGTCAAAATTGTTGAAGTGTTAAATGTAATAATCAAGTATCATGATATATGATACATTGCAGTAAGCCAATTTCTTCCAAACTGATAAAATTCCTTAATTAAAATTGCTAAACTGTAAAATCATGTATCATGTAATAGTAAAGTATCATGTTATATGATACATTTTAATAAATTCATTTGTTAAGAATTGATACAATTCATCAATCAATGTTGTTAAAGCTAAAACTTCTATATCAAGTTATATTCAAATATCATATCATATGATACATTGTCAAGAATATTATCAAAGTACATTGTTAAAGTAAAGAATCATAAGGAACTAGAGTGTCTTTTCCTGATTTGTCATGACACATGATAAATCAGACTGCGCAAACTTTATTCAAGTCTGATGGGTTTGAAAGATGATACATCAAGTCTGAGAAACATAATCAGTTATAATAAAATTTTAAAACAAAACATGTAGAAGTCATATGAGTACTAATAAAAAATTTAATTAATATCATCTTACAAACATTTAAAAATTTTATTTCTCTAATTATTGATACATAACTAATCTTTATTAACTAAGTCATCGACAAGTGATTTTTTGAATTTATCCTTGGACTTTGGTGGGTCTTCCTTTTAGCTAACATATCCTGCTATAGCCTTTTCACAATCATATCTCCATAGTAACGCTGCATATCTTGTTTGTAGTAAATTTGTGTGAAGATCGAATCTGAATTCCATCACTAAGATACTCGACAAAAACAGTTACATACAATCCATAGTCCCAAACAACACAATGTATATAAAATTAAAAATAAATATAGAAAAAAATTAAAAAATATAAATGTGCTACAATACTTACAAGCTGTTAGGAGCTTGTTGAGTAATTTTTCTTGTACAAACACAATCTCAAAGGGATGCTTCTGACCCAAAAAGCTTCCAGATTTCTTGTCCTTATAAGCATCTAGTGAGACCAGTCATTTCTATATGTTTGGGTATAAAAAATGTTGTTCTCCAGGTACACAAATATCGTAGTATAAAATAGTCTCCAGGACGAATCATTTCTTGAGGAAAAAATTTAGGCTTCTTTAGAAAAAAGGACTTATTACAGTGTACCATATAACATGATACTTGATTATTACACGATACATGATTTTCCACTTTAAAAATTTAATTTATTAATTTTATTACTTATGAAGAAATTGACTTATTACAATGTATCATATATCATAATACTTGAATAGTGTATTAGCTATACAATGATAATTAAGATATACATGATACGATGATTTGTATCATGTTTCATATGTATGTTGCCAGAAACTAGAGTCAGTGCAATGAAATTCAATGATACATAGAACTATGAAGATATATATCACTATGTGCTGCAAAATGGTAAGCAGTATCATGTATTATTTATTTGTTACACAAATTACTTTTATTTTAAAATTATAAGATGAATTACAACATAATTGATGAATGTATCAAGTAATGTGTGATCATTGAGTATACATTGTTTATGTATCAACATAATAAAATTAATAATGACACAAAAAATATGTATCATCATGTATCAACATGCATTGATCCAAAGATTCATACAAAATGATACAGTGATACATGATATAATAAATCATGCAGTGATAAATAATTCATGTAGAATGATACCGTGATGCATGATATAATAAGTAATACATGATACAACATGTATTTAGACTAATAAATTTATCAATCCATACCAGTGAGTAAAAAATAATACACATTAAAAATGCACAAATTTTTTAAATGTATCATATACCCAAGTAATCATTTTGTGTATGAATCAATTATACAAAATATACACTACATACGTACTACCCATGAATCATTATATTGTGTTTATGAATCAACCAACATATTTGAGAATGATAATTAACTAATGGGTTCGTAAATTCGAACCTTAGGCAAAGAGGGTCGTGTAGTTACGACATAAAAAAATTTCTCCATCTTTTTTTGAAGCTTTTGGAACTGGAGGATTCAAACTTGTACCTTCATCCTACTTTGATCTTACTTCTTCATGAAATTTTTTACCTTTGATAGAGATGAAGGTGATACGATAGATCCAACCTTTTCTCTTTTTTTTGGGTATTTTTTTCACAATAGATTTAGAAGTCGAAGATGCTTTCTTCTTTGACTTTGACTTCTCCAACCTTAAGTTCTCCTTGAATAATGGATAGTTTATTTGTTTAGATTTATTTTCAATAAAACCTTCATAGGTACATCATCTTTAGTAATTGAAACTAATTGGTTAGTCCTAATTGGTATAAAATTAAATTCAAATTCCACTTCTTCATCGTCTAATTTTGAATTTTTGGGTGTAGAAAATTGAATTTAAATTTTAAAATTGTTTTTCTAAAGAAATCTGTTACATTTTTATGAAAAATAAGTTGATTGGAATTAATTATCTTGATTTATATCAAATTGGAAAACTATTTTTTCTGAAGGAAACTGTTATGTATTATTTTAATGGAAAATAGGTTGATTAGCGTTAATTAAATTTATTTATGGAAGAGAATAATTGAAATTTTTATGTGTAACGAGCTACTTTCAATGTATCTCGAAGTGACTTTTTTCAAGAGATTTTGGTAAATTAAAAAAGGGCAGGGATAAATTGAAATTTGCTTCTTACACTGGGATTTATGTAAGTTTTACTAAATAATTTAGATTGAGTCTAATTTGAGTAAATAGTTTTATAATTGGCTCTATTTTGAATAATTTTTTCTTAAACTATTTGCCCATCCAAATAATGTAACCCGCCTTGCCTTTTGGATTGACTTATTTTATCATTTTAATATAAAACCTAGTATTTTTAAGCCCTTTTAAAAAAAATATTCAACACTTAAAAAATATCTAATATAAGTAATGTTAAATTATTCAAAAAAGCTCTTTAAATTCTCCATATTTAATAGCAACATAGATATATTGTACTTTTCTCATAGATATTGAAGGATGAAAGAACTTTTAAGACATTGAATACACTACTCCATGTTATTGTCCTCCTATTTACTTTCTCCGTTCACTTTTAGTTGTCAAATTTTGACTTGACATATTTATAAAGAAAATAATTATTGATATAGTAAGTTTATGATTTTATCCCTATTAAATGATAGGGTCCCATATATATATATATATATATATATATATATATATATATATATTTCATCTTTATATTTTTTAGGGACATTAACTCGATGACAATAAATTGAGTGTATAATAGA
>JBCEWC010019133.1:0-11583 GCA_038996855.1 Solanum aculeatissimum
AATTTATTTAAATAAATTTACTAGTACAAAACTACAAATATAAAACATAAAATCAAGAAGAAAAAAAAAGTGTAAAAGAATTTGAGGGATATTATTGTCTTTTATATATAATCCCATGGTATTAAATCAAAGGTATTAGCTAATATCATCATATGAGAGTTATTAGTTAATACCATGTATGTGGTATTAGCTAATACATGGGTCTAATTTCTACCAAACATAACATTAACTAATGAATTCCCCTAATCCATGGATTATTTTCCCTAATCCCTCCTACCAAACGACTCCTAAGTGATTTATTCCATCCTTTTATTACCTCATGCTCAATAATACATGTATTAAGTATGTAAAAATTATTTCTTATGCATTATTAGTGATGTTTATAGTACTTATGTTTATATTAATTATGTAAAGATTATTTTCTTATGCATTATTTAATGTGATGTATTAAAAATATCTTTCATACATATGGTGAAAATAAGGTAAAAAAAATTTTGTGGAGTAATTGAGTCTTAACCATGGTAATATATGTATTAAATCTACTTATATTATTAATACCAAAAAATTAATGGTATTAATAATATACACCTAAATACGTAATAGAATGTCTATATCTATCTATATTTATACTAAGCAGAAATATAAATTTTGACCAAAATATTCCTCAAATATTGAATAACCTTTATACCCATCATATTGAATGTTATGTATATGAAATATTCGCACAAAACACAAAGACAGAGACTAGTATAACAAATGGCATGAAAAATGTGTACGAAATAAGTTATACCATTAACACATAAAATTAATATATGTATTATTTTTATTAATATACTCTACAAACGACTCTTTGATCGTAAAATAAAATTAACGTGATTTTTTATTTTTTGATGAGGATTCAATTTCTTAACTTGTGATTTTCTCTCCTATTTTTACTTCACTTACCAACTTTTTAAAAAAACTACAAGAAAAAATAATTAGTTTAAATTGCAAATAATACCTAACTTCTTTTAGTAAAAGTAAAGAAACATTGTATACTATTTCTTCTGTTCTTTTTTACTTGTTATAATTTTTTTATTAACATTTTAATTAAGATGATATATAATTTTTATTTAAAAATATAATATTAATATAAATTAAATCTAAAAAAACAACATTACAATTTAAAAAGAAAAACATTATACATGTAATCCAATTCTTTTCGGAGAGTGCGAAGTACATGTGGAGTGGAGGAAAGTGAAAGAAAATGGTTTGAAATTTGAATCACACAAAATTTCGATGTCAGATTGAAGGTATAGTGATTTTTTTGTTTTGTTTTAAATCATTCATAATTCCTTAAAATTATTTTTGTTAAGTTTCTTAGAGCTTAATTGAATTGATTTTTTAATTATTGATTTATACGCTAAAAATTAAAAATTAAAAATTAATTTAGTTGATCACTTTTGACTTGTTTTTATCAATTTAGTTTAAAAAGAAGGGCTTATAAGCATTTTTAAATTTACTCAAATGTTTTAAAAGTGCATAAAAAATTATTTTTATGCACTTTTACTCAAGAGTTAAAAGCATTTTATAGAAGTCCATCCAAATTGGCTTTAAGCGTATTTTCTCTTTTTGGAAAAATTTCTACTAATTGGTATTGAATTAAAAAGATAAATGTAATATTATCATAAAATATATTGAGCTATCAATAATTTGATGTCGAGCTCTAACTATGAAAACTCTTGCTAGAAAACTCTTTCCTTTTAAATGAATCTTACACATTATGAATTTAAATTAATCAAAACTTAATACAAATATTGCATCAAATAAAAAAAAACATTTCAGGTTATATTTTGAGGTTTGTATATTGCAAAATAAAATAAAGGATAAAATACATGCCAACAAAAGAGTATACCCTTGAGACAATTTTATTTTATTTTAAAAATAATTCTTTTAAATAGATCTTGCATCACAATATAAACACATTATAACTATTTTATTTTATTTTAAAAAAACTTCTTTTATTTTCAATTGATAAATAATAGTTCTTGCATCACAATATTAAAACATTATAATGCTTGTATTTTAATATTTGAATTACAATAGCAACATTACTAATATTACACTTTAGTAAATATTAATTTATAGCATATTGTAATTCTTATATTATCGATCTCTTAATAATTTTTTTCAAACCAATCGATCCTAATTGTAATTTTTAAGTTTTCACATTCACTCGCCTCAAAAATTGTAATAATCAATCATACTCATATATATATGATTCCAAATTCAAGAATCAATTAATTATATAGTTTTATATTTGAATATCAGATCGATTTAAACTATATTGCGTAAACTGAAATTGATAAACTATCAAGATGAAAATACTCAAATTCACAAAGCTAACAACATCATCCATTCACAACCATACACATCCAATCTCTATTTTCTTTCTCACAACCATAGTATGCGCAAAACAAACAAGACTAGGTAAAAAAAAAATCAACAATCACATAGATATTATCTTCAATGGAAAGATAGACTTACCTTTAAAAGATTTATCCATTAATATTATTTTCTTTAAGAAATATCATAGTATACTTTATCATTTTCTTTGAAAAAAACAATATATAGACTAAAAATAAAAAACATAAATGTTCTTTTAAGTTTAACCAGATCAATTTTTGAGGAAACTGATTTTTGGGCACATTAAAATTGTTATTTTAATTGCATGATCAATTATACGTGAGATTGGTAAATTATAACACGTGAAATTGATAAATAAATATTAGAAAAAAAAATATGAAATCATTTTTTTTTCAGGTTATATATAAGTCATGACTATAGGAGCTAGAAACTCATTTCATGAATTATTGTCAATAAAGATCATCTTACAAGCCCAAGTATTTTATATAAATGGTAGGTTTAGTTCAAAAACAAATAATAGGAGACATCATAAAATTAGACCTATAAATCTGTAGAAGAATAATTATAGTTGATAGTGCAATTGTTTATAGTAAAATTTGTAAACGAAACCTCAAAATTAGCAATCAAAAACAGCAACAATTAATAATTTGACTTGATCAATATAGTATGAAATTAAGACTTATTCAAAATTTGATATGAAAAATTATTGATAAAATTTCACTGCCTACAACTTAATGACAGATAATTATAATTGACAATATATAATACTCTCTCCGTTCCTTTTTTGATACGATCCCGTAACATCAAACAAGAATTTGAAAAGAAAAACAGGGTTTGCCTAAAGAATAAATAGAAGAATTGCTCTTGACAACCACTCAAGAATTCAGAGAACTCAAAGAGCCCTAGAGAATTTTAGAGAAAAGGAAGAAGAGAGTTTATTGATCTGTTAGAATTCAAAACATACTTTACACTTTCAGGATTAATCCCTACTTATACAACGAGGTAGGACCCATAGTTAATTGTAATTAACTTTCCTCCTAAACAACTTCTAACAGACTAGTACTGACATGTGCTTACCATGTGTTTTTGATAAACTATCTTGTTAGACAGGCACATATCATATCTACTAATCTATACTTTTGAATAATTATTTATTATTTACTATTTAATAATTTTATATTAGATTTGGAGTGAAATATGATACTATTTCCTCCATGATTTATGTCTTTTGATTACATTCTTTATTTAGGTATAGATAATTATATGCATATGATTAACAAATATCCTAAATACATGTATGTGAGTGCCTCACATACATGTATTTGAAATGTAATTATGATAAAATAAATAATATTATTAACTCACAAAAAAATAATTTGGACTTCTATTAAATTTAGCAAATAGTACTTCCTCTGTCCCATATTATAAAGACACATTCTATTTTACATGGTTATTAATGCACTAGTAAACTTTATCATTTTATCCTTTATTTATATCAATGTATATTAAATTAAGTCAGAAAAACATCATTAATACACTAATTAATGGAGGGGATAAAATGGGGAAAAATAATTAATTCTATCTTTATTAAGTAAATGTCCATATAATATGAGATAAATATTTATAGAAACATGATTATATAATATGGGACGGAGATAGTAATTCTTAAGCAAAATTATCTAATTATAATCAGGTGCAAATGACTCCAAGGTGGGCAGATCAAGGTTTGACTGTAATAAAATAAGATTTGGGCTTTTTAGGAATTAGGGCCTTAAGCCAGCTAGGGCATTAAGGTTGTTTCGGGTAAATTAAGCACGCAGACAAGGGCAATTTGGTCACAAAGACAACCTTAAATACGTGGTGTTTTACACCTCCAACTTGTGCCATATCTTCCCAGGCTTGTAAGGAAGAGAAGAAGAATTACAAGAAAAGTCAACAGCGCCAGTTCCCGGCGACTGATTGCCGTCGCCGATCGAGTTTTTCGACTGAGATTTTGTTTTGTTTTGTTTTTTCATTCTCACAATTGAAGCAATATATCAAGGAGGAGGAGGATATGCCATTGTTTCTGTCAGCAAGACCTGAAGATTTAGTTGTTTCTGCGAAGATCTATTTCTTTCTGAAGAGAATCGTCAAGTTTTGAGTAGAAGAAATCGTCGCGGAATCTTTACTTGTCGGCGGGTTTAGTTTTTATTGGTTGGGAAGAAAATTAACAGGTATTGAAAACCCTAGCTAATGCTTTTCTGGGATTTTTTGTTCATTGTTTTTCACTAATCATCGGAGGAGAATCTACAATGTTTGGGACTACCAGATATGTGGTTTTAGAAGACAAATCTAGGGTTATTCTTTGTCTTCGAGCTTTCATTCCTCCATCTTCCTTCCTTTTCGAGCTGTCAATGGTTTCAAGATTCAGGATCAGGCCGGAAGTGCCTTTGTTTTGTCTATTATATAATGATTCTCCAGTGCCGAGACAATTGAAGTTGCGATTTGATCAAAATCTATTCGATTTGGATTTTATACCATAGCTTTAGCTTTGATGATTGTTTTCTGGCCTCATGTATATCAATCAATAGCTGAAGACTTAAGTGCTTTCTGGTGGCATAGGATCTGTGGTTGGAGGTCAGAAATAACTCATAAACAAGGTTGAGGAGTCAACTGATGAGCACATCAGTGGCCCCATTGCTGGAAAAACTCGGCTTTAAAACCTTAGGTTGAGTTTCCGCTTCTCTCTTTTATATCCAGTGATGTCTGCGTTTCCAAGGCCCCAATCTCTTCTAGATTCATATGATATTGAATGTGGTTCTCTTTGTTTCTGTCTGTGGTAAAGTTGTGATTCTTGATTTTCTGTTCAACCGTCTAGAGATCATGTTCTGCCCTCGGAGCTACCTCAGGCGAAGGGTGGTCCTGTGCACACTTTCTCTAATGTCTCATGACCTCCCTAATAGATTGTCCAGCCTCCTGCACATTAAAGTTAAGGGCTGGGACTGGTAAGGGCTATCAAGGCTCTTGCTAGAAAATACTAAAAATGCTTTAGATAAAAATCTAAAGAATAGTATTTGGGTGGATAGACGGAAATTTACCCAGCTGAATATAAGAGAGCCTGAAACTGTTTTTGGTTAATAAGCAGGCCAAATCAACTTAGGCTTAACCTGTCTTATTTGCAACATTTGTTAACTTGTCTTATTTTTAATTTGAAAATTTTACCTATAATATTAGTGTGTGTACTTTATTTAATCACAGAGTCCTAACTAATACAAGTCTGAAAGGGAACATTGCCACACGTCAAATTCCACTTTGCAAGAAAATGGGCGCAACATGAATTTGATGGTGTTTGGATGTATCTTAAACACATTAAACAATCATCATTGAGATGCCAATAACCTCTGGGTGGAAACTAAGTACGCTGGTTATGTTTTGTAGGGTGTTGGTTTAGTTGCTTATTCATTTTATTTTGCCTTTACAGGTAGATGTTTTGCAGACATAAAAGCATGGGTCCAATGATGGAGTCAAGCCAATGGTGAGTTTTAACATCTTCAACGCTTGCAACTTTCTTGTGCCTTTACCTTTTATATTGTGGATGATTTGTGTCCTGAAGAAATTTGAATGTTTAATTAAGTAAAAGACAACATGGCTTGTTCCGTTCAAAATATTGAACAATTTTGCTTGGGTTATGGAAGAAAATTTATGCTTATAAAGGATGTTTAAGTTCTCTAATGTTTTGTTTAACTTTATTTATCAAGAAAAGTGTTCCAATATTTGTGTTAAATATCTTTCTTTCTCTGGCTCTTTTGCCGCCTTACCCAATTAATGTGTGATGAGATGCACTTCTGATTTTGAGTTTGTATGAAGCAATGTGGCTATGGTAAATCTAGTCAAAAGTATTCCTTTAATTTGTGTCTAGTTTACACATGAGAATAGATACTGCAATTGCGGAGTCTCAAATAACTTAATGATGCTAAGTGGAATTTTTTTATTTTGCAGACTTGTTTGTGTACTTGTCCTGATAGTTTGAAATCAAAATCTGAGTTGTTCAATAAGAGAAATCAGCCAATTGAGGCATCGTGCAAGACTTGTGGAGGGAGTTTTTTAGTTGATGGGATAAGATCCATATTCGGTAACATGCTTAGTACTGTAAATATGGAAGTTGCAAAGTCTATCAATCCTGAGTTGAGTTGGTGGAAGGCTGTGAAAAAGGGAAGGCGCTCTAAGAATACAATTGCTAGACGCCTCAATGAGGGTATGAAAGTGATAAACAGGAGTCCTAAGAGGGTTGGAGATTTTTCAGGCTCAGATTCTGACAAGGTACCTTGTGATTTTTTTGTAATGATTTTATTAAATACAATTTTGAGTTGCCTTAATTGTTGCATCTTTTGAAATATTTAGCAGATTGCCGAAGCTAGCTGTTGGTCTTCTGATAAAGTTGAATGCGTTCTGATTAAGAAAAGAAGGCAATTGCTTCATACTTCATTGGCACAATCTCATAATCTCTCTGTTGACTGCGAAGTTTCAGTATCACCACAATCTCTGGGAACTCCTATGCCTTCGGAAGACACTGAGCAAATTTCAGTTTATACTCATTCATCTGATCCCAGGGGACCTGGGCTGAGTTTTGAGAGAAAGGCAGCCCGTAAATTTGGTCTTAGTGATAGGATCTTAGATGCTAAAATTTCTAAGGTTGCTACTGGGAAACTGTACAATTCAGTAGACTTCTCGGGAATTGCACTTCTAGCTGATGTTGCTTGCATTAATGACATGGATGATGACCTTGATAATGCCAAGGAAGCACATGCTATGGTTGCATCTACAGCACCAGGGAGATCTGATGGATCTACTCCTCGTCCTAAGGAGATATTGGCCTTGAAGGATTTGACGGATCCTGGTAGAGGAGATATGATGCACGGAAGCAACACGGAGGCCTCCATTGTTAATGAATTTGTTGTTGCTCCTGAAGGTTTTGCTGAATTTAAAGAACCTTCGGTTGTCAATAGAGCAGTTTCACCAAAGGTTGACAGGATGCACTGGGATCTTAACACCTTAATGGATACATGGGAGCAACCCCCGAAGGAGTCTTCTATGGGAAATGCTTTTGCCAAGGGCTTAAGTGATGGGGCACAGAAAGAGAAACCCAAAGTAGAAATTTGTGATAAAAAAGGGGATTTTGAATGTGTGCCTCCTGCTCAAAATGGAGCAATATCCGAGTTTTCTGAAGTTTGTAAGCTCGAATCAGTCTTAGTTAATGATAGGAACACTTTTAGCCATTCTACCAAAGACTTGGACTCTTTATCTGCACAAAGAGAAACATTTGGTGAACTTGTCACTAGAGATGCATCATTAGCTGATTCTTCCTTTGTTAAATCACATAATGCTTCATGCATGCTTGTCTCAAATGGATCAATTACGAATGCTTCAGATAGTCCAATTTTGACACAGATTAGAGATTCTTCTGTGAAGGCTGCAGGATTTAATAAAGCTGCTATATCTGAGGTTCCATTCCCAGCAAAGCCTGGCTGTGGAGGTGCCTCTACATACATTGACTGTAGTGATGATCCTATAATGACCAGTGAAGTATCTGATACTAGTAAGTTGAATGCCATAGGTGTTGAAAGTTCTGATAGTAATCCTACAGAAACAGATTTCTGCAATCAATCATCTAAGTGTGAAGATTTGTCTATCGCAAAGGCTTCTATAGTTGAGGGCCGGTCTGTTACCGTTGAACCCATGGAGCAACATGACAACATTTTAGCTATTGATTCTCAGTTAGAAGGGAATGAAGTAATTTCTAAGTTCAGTGACAGCTATAGGTTTGATCAAGTGGAAAAAGGCACTTTTTCTGTGAAGCACTCTTCAAGAAACTGTAATGAGGGATTGCAGATTGATGATCCTAGTCAATTCACAAGGAGTGCTTCGGGTTTTGAAGATAGCCATAATTCTGATATATCTCATGAAGATCATAGTCGAATGGTTAGTCGAGAGCATGTGACTAGAATTGAGGTTGGCTATGATTCTCCATTTGAGGATGGAGAATTAAGGGGATCAATTATATATTCTTTGGTGGACAATGAAATTGAGGATAGTGAAAATGAATGTGTTGATTATGAATCAGATGGTAGAGACGACATGGATTTTGATGCCAGTGATTACCCTGCCTCTGAAATAGTTGAAGCAGGCTCTGATGGATCACAAAGTATAGAAAAAAGGATCTTGTCAACCAGTAAATCTCCAGAAGTGGATTTTGTGAAGGGCGGATCTCCGAGAAACTTTATGAGGAGACAATTCAATAGGGATGACTATAGCATTGGTGATAGTGATGTAAAGAAAGGGTTGGGTACAGGATCTGGATCTGCAACTCAAAGGTTCAGTGATAAGATTGGAGGAAAAGACGATGCTTTCAGAAAAGGACATACATCTGATCGCATGGAAGCATATGAATTCAGAGGGTCGTGCATGGAAGAAATTGGTTCAAAGACAAATAGAGGGAAGCTACAGTCACGTATTGAAGGGCCGCAATATTTGGATGCAACAGATGGAAACAGCGCTGCACGGAAGTACCAAAACAGGTGGGTGTCTGTTTCCGAGAGTAGTGTCGATTACAGCATTCTTTCCTTTAAATCTCACATAAAGTCTCGCTTTCTTATAAATTACCTGATAATTTTTGCACCAGTGCGTGTGAGTATTTGTTTTTGTGACTATGGTGCTTCTTAGGAGATGGTTCTTTCCTTCAAGTCTTGCATAAAAAGTCTTGCTTTGTAATAATTTACTTGATGATTCTTGCAGGTCCCATAACCTTATTGGCGATTACCATAAGTCTGTAAGAGAAGTTAGTCCAGATAAATTCGTTGGTAGATATCGATCTGGTTATTATTCACAAGACAGGGGTGCAACGGGTGGCCAGTGGAATAGGTGGAATTCAAGAAATTTCTACCCAAATGCTTATGATGGCCCCGAAAGTCATAACTACTCAAAGCGCTGCAATTTTGCTGACAAGTTTGGTAGGTTAAATTATCGAGATCATCAGCAATCAATAATTTTTCCCTCAGAAGGTGTGCGCAGGTCACCTGTGAGGAGGAGATCATCTGTTGAGAGGGATGACTATGATGACATCCATAGGAGGATGGTACCAGTGAGAGGAGGCTACCGGAGCCGCAGTGATGCTGAAAGTTTTTCTCAGAGGGTTGCAAGAGGAACAAGGGAGGAAGGGTATGATGGTGATTTATCTTCTGTACGCGTGCCGCCTCTGTATTTACCAAGGGGAGAAAGAACCGGTTCTCCAGCTTCAGGTAGAGTTGCTCGTATTTCACTGCCCAGGAAGAGATGTCGTTCAAGATCTAGAACGCCTTCTCCCCATCAGTGGCATACACAGAGAGAGCGAAACTTTAGCTCCAGAAGAAGGCATAGTAGATCTCCAGATTTACGATGTGATGCTAGAATGAAGCAAATGAGAATGCCTTTCCGGAAACATGGTTTTACAGCCAATTATGGTGAAGATTTCTCATCTTCAACAAGAGGCCACTGCCCCTCTGAACGGAGTTGTAGATGGATAGATGAGCGTAGTTTCATAGGTGAAAATTCAAAGAATAGGTGGGGTCGTAAAAATAATTAGGCAGGGTCAGACATATCATCCCCATTAGAGCACACGGTCAAGTGACGTTAGATGAATATTGTAGTCATACAAGTTATGGTCTTTTGCAGCGGTTTAGGATCTTGTTATTTTTCTTAGGTCTAGTTTTGATATTTCAAGTTTTCTTAGTAAGCATTACTTGTAAAAATTGGAAATTACAAAACAGATACATGTTATGTTTCCATTTTTAAAGAGGAGAATTTTTCTACAGTATTGTGAAGAGCCCATAAAGATGTTGAACCTATGTGCTTAATGTCATTTACATTAAGTTATAGAATTAAGAGCAAGTGTCTTTTGGCTCTTCAGAAATACATTATATAAATATTTGATTTTCCAATTTTTTTCATTACAAATTATCCATGCATCACTTAATTTCAAAAGTTGAAACGACCGTTCAACTTTAAATTTTGAACACATTATATAAACAAGCACACCATATGCTTTCATCATCTCACTCTTCCCCGATCCGAAATTCAAATCCAAACTATATGTGGTGTAGATAACCAAAATAGGTCAGATAAAAAAGAAGAATTTAGGGAAATAGAAGACAGTAGTAGACCAAGACATTAACAAACAAGATCAGTTTACAATTCAATTAAAAGACAACAATAATACTACTATCTTGCAATTTTGTTACCATGTTATATGAATTAATAGCTTTTCGTCTCTCTTCAAGTCATTCAACATTCGTCAAAGAAATATGACTTTCGTTGAAAAGTTTAAATATTTATTGATTTACGGGGTGAAACAAAAGAAGAAAGAAAGTAGAATTTAAACGTTTGTACAAATATTGACATGAAACTACAACAAACATTATATATTTTGCTACATAAACTTTTGTTTGACTCCCTTCTTTTCCACTAGAGCAATTTGAACTTATAGGAGGAATGTGTTGGTAAAAAATGAATATTTATTGTTTTACATAAAATCAGGAAGAAATTTAAAAAAAAAAATCATAAAATGAAATATAATCCATATATAAGAGTAACTGAATATCAAGAAAAAAAAGTTTTACCCTGATATTTCATTTAGTTAGTGACCATAGACATGAGAAAAGAGAAAAATATCAAGAAAAAAAAAGAAATTTTTTTTTACCTTAATATTTCATTTAGTTAGTTACCAATTTCCATAGGAGACTCCCTTTAAATGGGAGCTTTTAGTCATTTTATTTGTCCTTTAATTTTTCTTTACTTTATTTTTTTTCTTTAGAAGAAAATTTACAATAACAAAAAAAAGGAAATAAATTTATACAAATCAATTTGTACAAGAAATTTCTTTTTATTATATATACATGAAGGTACTGTATACAAACGCAATTCATAAAAAGTGAAAGTATTTTTTAATTATTAAAAATGAATATGTGAGAAAATCGTATGCACTTTAAAATTTACAAGTTTATACTTTTTCCTACTAAACAAGGAATAGAAAATTTATTGGCTAAATTTTACAAATCCCATAGTGTAGGTAGCTAATTTCAATATATTTCCACCGTTTGCAAAATTACAAAAATCCCTTAAAAATGAGTTTATCGGGATACATTGCATTACACTAGATTCATAAGT
>JBCEWC010019134.1:0-11581 GCA_038996855.1 Solanum aculeatissimum
AGAACCCATAACTAATTGAAAAGCTTAAAATCAATTTAAAAGGGTTAGGGTTCTTAGGATCTTCAAGCATGAAAGGGAATCCTTGAATCAAGTCCCACATACCTTAATTCCATCAACTAATCAACAAGATCAAACTTAATCAAGTCTTCTCTCCCAAATTCTACAAGCTAGCTTCAATGGAGGCCAAGAGAGTCTTAGTGTCTTAAGAGAGTGTATAGGAGAGTTTGAATGGATGAATAAGGGTTTGGGGAATGTTTTAGGGGTTTAGGAAACCTTAGGGGACAAAAAAGGGGCTTAAGGGAAAGTTAAATCACGAAAATACCATTAATACAATGGAGCTTTTGACCGGACACAGTGCCCAAAGGGCTGCTACAGTGCCGTCAAATGGCACACGCCCCGTCAACCCAACCGTCCAACCATACTTAGCCATTTCCTTCAACGCGAACTCTCGAAGGACTTTCTATAACATTTCATGAGCTACTTGATGGTCCGTTCAAGGTATGACTGGTCGTGAAAGGTACCGTTCAAAAATACTTGGCCTCAAAATATCATCCTTGGCTTGTCCAAGCTACTGCCTCACTTCACGAGGCAGTACACGAGCCGTTTGAGTCCAAACGGACCGTCCAAGGTTTCGTTGACTTAGACATGGCTTAGGGGTGGTTCCAGGCCACCCATAGCTCACTGGATCACTTTACTAGACCCTAGATGAGCCGTGAAAAGTTTCACGGCCCGTGGCCCCTTCCTTGGCCACCTTTCTGAGCCTATCTCCAATGGATTTCGAATTTCAGACAGTCTCACTGTTTGGGCCATATCTCCCTCATCCGAACTCCAAATTGAGTGAAACCTGTTGTGTTGCAAATCTAACTCAAAGAGATTAAATGTTATATGTATTATCCCACATGTTTCATCCCACATCAAAATTTATGACTGTTTGAAGTACACTGCCGAAACTATCCCTCTAGGCCACTAACTAGCCCAATTTTGCATTCGGCCACTTAAATTCATCCCGTTGCTACCAAAACTCAATAATGGCTTGTAGTACATCATAGAATTCCAACCATAAGGATATTTTTAAAATTTTCATGTTGTTACACTTAACTTGCCCTTTTTGTCAAAATGCATGATGCCTTTCATAAGATATACCTTATCATAAATCCAATCACCCACATGAAATTTGAGGTCTCTCTTTCTAACATCTGAATAGGACTTTTGATGACTTTGAGCCGTCCTCAACCTTTCCCTAATCAATTTCACCTTTTCCATGGCCTCAATAAGCAAGTCCGGGCCTATCAAGGTCATCTCAACTATTTCAAACTATCCCACTGGAGATCTACACCTTCTACCATACAATGCTTCAAACAGAGCCATCCCAATGCTAGCATGAAAGTTATTGTTGTAGGCAAACTCAATAAGCGGTAGATGATCATCTCAATTTCCTTTGAACTCCAACACACAATCCCTTAATATATCCTCCAAGGTTTGAATTATCCTCTCGGCTTGTCCATCAATTTAGGAATGGAACACCGTGCTTAATTTGATCTTAGTACTAAGTCCCTTTTGAAATTACCTCCAAAAGTGAGAAGTAAATTGAGTGCCACGATCTGATATGATAGACCTCGGTACATCACGCAACCTTATCAATTCCCGAATCTACAATGTAGCATAATCCTTGGCACTATAAGTAGTTTTGACAGATAAGAAGTGAGCCAACTTAGCCATTCAGTCAACAACAACCCATATCGAGTTAAATTGTTTGCGAGTACGGGGTAACCAACTACGAAGTCCATATTCACATCCTCCCACTACCAAGTATGAATTTCAATATCTTAGGACAACCTGCTGGGCCTTTGGTGTTTTACCTTCACTTGTTGGCAATTTGGACATTTCAAAATGAATTTGGCTATGTCCTTCTTCATGTCATGCCACCAATATAATTCTCTCAAATCTCGATGTATCTTAGTAGATCCCAGATGAATATAATATTAGGAATTATGAGCTTCACTCATAATGACCTCTCTAAGGCCGTCGATATCCAGAACGCACAATCGGTTTTGACACCGTAGCACACCATCTCCCCTTTGGAAGAAAACTTTAATTTTTTCTTCGACAACCAACTTATTCAACTCAACCAAAGAAGTCTCTAAATCTTTCTTTGCCTTAACATCAACCACCACCGAAGACTCGAATCCGCTTTGAACAAGAATACCACCACCCTCTTCCGAGTCTATCAACCTAACACCCAATCTAGCCAAACGGTGCACGTCCCTTACTATCTCCTTCTTCCGTTCATCCACATACAACACACTTCCCATGGATAATCTACTAAGAGACCACGACATTTAACTTTTTAGGATGATAAA
Organism: Solanum aculeatissimum; assembly: GCA_038996855.1. Taxonomy (NCBI): domain Eukaryota; kingdom Viridiplantae; phylum Streptophyta; class Magnoliopsida; order Solanales; family Solanaceae; genus Solanum; species Solanum aculeatissimum. The sequence continues at coordinate 2,361 of JBCEWC010019134.1, forward strand.
AGACACTCATGTCATAATCCTTGAGAGGTTCCAACCATCTCCTTTGTGAGACCCCATGTTTCATGTCCTCAATGATGTACATAGTGTGGCATGTTATGTAAGGAATATATGTTTTTGGATAGGACCTAAGGATAATAAGACTTAAAAACTAGTTCCAACATCAAGAGATTAAAGTTTTAAGTCCAGGGAATCCGCTAAAAATACATTCGGGATTAAAGAAATAGCCTGAGGGGCACCCCACCCTTTTCAAAAGGGTTAAATTCAATTTCACCTCTCGGATAGGACAAAGAGTGCACCACTTTAAAATAATGGATTTTTAAGGGGTATTGTAATATCCCAAAGTTCATATATTAAGTTTTGGAGTCAAGGAAGTTGCAAGATAAATGTTGGCCAAAGTTACCGTAAACCTTTTTAAGAAATTTATTTTAAATTTGGGTCAAATGTATTAGACCATATCTCCCAAAATATAAGGAGTTATAAGGTCTATGAACTATCAAATTGAATATCTACAAGTCTAGTTTGCAACGCAAAAACTCGTGTCTCAATCTAACTTCATAATAAAAAGTTATGAGAGATTTACCGCGACTGCCCAAGAAAAGAACTGGGTCATGGATCGGGTCGGGTCAAGTCCACTTAAATGTTGGCTAATTTCTCTTTTTAAAGCTCAAAATGGAGCATTTTTGTCCCATAACAGTAGAGAAACTGAAGAGAAATCACCCACCAGTTCCATAATAAATTTCAGTAAGTTCTTCGCATTTTTACCGTTAAAATTTGCCTATGTGTCTAGAAATATGTGCCTTATGCTTTGCAATTATTTTCCCCCTCTTATTAGCTGTTTTTGGGGCTGTTTTTGGACTGTGTAAAGAGGCGTTCTTGATGGTCATTGTGTGGTTGTAGCTGGTTTGTTTAGATAATCATTTTGGGGATCTTGTACGATCTTTTTTACGAAGTTCTACGGATGATTTCTCGCGTAGATGCTATATGAAAATTCTGGTCATTAATGCCAAATTATGGACTATTTGTAGGTGTTTTTAAGCTGCGTATATATAATTGTTATGAAGCTTAGGACGTCGGAAACAACTTTTGTGAAGGAACTTCGGGCATTCGGACGTCCATTGGAAAGGTATGTTAAGTCTAAGTTTCGTCCATTCTTTTAGCATGAAATCCAGGAAATTCCTAAAACGTCAAATGCGATATTTTGTTATTTTGTTGCTAGAAAGGACTTCTGTAAAAGGCATTGAGTTCGTAGCTAAATTATCTTCATTAAAATATTAGGTTGGTATTCCATTCGTTCGCTAAAACTGGACATTCAATATTTACATATCAATTTATCAGTTTTTCTTGACTATTTATCCTTATGTTGAGAAGTCACACTTTCTGGTGTTGTGTCACTAAAAATAAAAATAAGTTACGAGGGAAATGTAGAATCCATGATATATCCTTCTTCAATACTAAAACCATATTTGAAGAACTTAAAAAGTAACGTGTTAATTTCCAATAATCTCCAATATAACGCTTCAATTTAAACTACTAATGCACTTTATTCTTTTTAGTGTTTTCTTTTACTAATTGACATAGAACCAAGTGTAAGCATTATGTGAAGCACCTTTATGAAAATTCTCATAATTGAGGCCTCATTCTAATTATTGAGTTAAGTGTTCAAACTTATTTGAAAGACATGCAAGATCCCATGGGCCATAAGTATATGTTACAATAGTTATTATGATGTTATGAGGATAAGTATACTAATGAGCCAAGATGGGCTGAATTTATGTTATGTCCTACGATGTGCATTCATATCATACATTGCACGCTATGCATGGACTTCGAGCTATAATTAGAGGTATGGGGCCTATTTTTCCTAACTGACTATATATATTTATATGATACGGATGGCCACAGGTTGGCAGATATGATGATGGGTAGATCCCGAAAAGGACCACCATTTCTAGTATTTGGTTGGGTATGTCATGCATTTGCATCTATATATATGTATTTACGACATGCGATTACTCGAGCATACCATACTTATCTGATCACTAGGAAGTTGAGTGTTAGTCATTAAGATTACTTGAGTTTTGGTTACAGGTGGTATTTCTATTACCCTTTTTACTACAGTTGTCTATGGTTTTACTTTCTGCCTTACATACCAGTACATGTTTATTCGTGCTGACGTCCCATTGCGTGGGGATGCTGTAATTTATTTTGTGCATGCAGGTTCAGGTAGGGACTCTGACTGACTCCATTAGTGACACTCTTAGAGGCTATTATGGACATGTTATTTTGGATTGTTTGTTTGGTACCTTTCAGTCTCCATTCATGGGGTTGGACTGTATATATGTAGTGTGTGACTGTACCTCTGTTGTTGCAGCCTTGTCGGCTAGCCATGTAACGACCCAAAAATTTTTGAAAACTCTTTTTGGTTGGTCTTGTATGATGTTATACTTGTCATATTTGAGTTTTTGTAGCCATGGGTTGAGTTTAAGTGGTCGAACGCAAAACGAATCATTGGTGGCCTAGAGAGGTCATTTTGACGGTAACCTTTGAGGTAACATAACTTTTTATGCGAGTTTAACCGTGTGTGATACTGAATATCAAATTTAAGCTCTTTGAGTTAATTTCGTAACTCAATTGGTTTTACTCAATTCGGAGTTCGTATGAGGAAATTATGGCCAAACTAGTGAGACTTCCTGTAATTCAGAAGACACTAGAAATAGGCCCTAAAAATGGCCCAAGGGAAGGACCACGGATCGTTTGAGGGTCCACAGTCCATGTGGGGGTCCGTTCCATAGTCCAGTGAGTTCTGGGTGGCCAGGACCCACCCCATGAACCAAGGCATGGCTCACGGACCACCCCACGGCCCGTGAGACCTCAAACGGTCCGTGTGGGTGGCCGTTGAACGGGGAAATGAGCTTGCCAACTTGTGGGGTTTATTCTTGGCCCAATTTTGGCTCCACATACCGGTACACGGTCCATGTGAAGACACACGGCCCGTGAATCCCCTCATCAAGTGGTCCAGAAAGTCCTCCGAGAGTTTACATTGAAGATTGGCTAAGGCAAGGTACATGGCCTCTTGTACGGACCGTGTGGTGTTTAGATGGCCACTGTAGCTACTCTGTGTGGCACTGTATTAAGTTATTATGTCCATTTCATTAATGGTAATTTCGTGATTTAATTAATCCCTAGGCCCCTTTTAGGCTTCATAAAGTCCCCTAAACCCCTAAAACAAGAGCCTAACCCTATTCATCCATTCTAAGCCTCCTTTATACACTTTGAAGAATCCTAAATTGCTCTTGACCTCCATTTTTGAAGCTTGAAGAAATTTGGGGAAGACGACCTTGCTCACTTGAATCTTCAATTCCTTCAGTTATTGTACGGTATGTGGGATTTGATTCAAGGATTTTCTTCCATCCTTGAAGAACCAAGAAGCCTAATCTTTAAATTATGATTTTAAGCTTCTTCAAGTAATGGGTTCTTCGATTATTGATGTAGTTTAGTGTTGGGAATTATGTGCTGTAGTTTTTAGGTAATTTAAACATGTTTTAAGCTTGAATTTTATGAATGTTCATGGAAACTCTTGAAGAATCAAAATGCATGTCCCTTTATGATTTAATTATGCATGGGTAAATTGCATTATGCTTTATTTATGGATTTTTATATGATTTATGATGAATTACTTTTCAAATTGTGAAATAAAGTTTGAATTCCATTACCCATGTCCTTGTTCCTCATTCATAGAATATGCATGGAATATTGATATGATGAATCTCATGTTTTGAATGTTATGTTAAAGGCTTGTGATCACATAGTCTCTTGTTTTGGCTCTTTGAGCATATTGGGTGCTTGCACCAACCATGACATGTTTTGAATGCTTGATATGATAAGCTATGTAGATGGTCTACTCTTATTACATTGACATGGAATGATCATGAAATGTTTTGGAAACTCTTGATGGCCTTTGGCCTAAGCATGAACATGATTTCATCAATGGTTTGGTTTGATTAATGATGCATGATTTGAAACGAATGTAAGTCTTTCGATATGAAGTTGCATGTATATATACGTATTACCGTGCGATGAGACTTAGCACCGAGGGATTGGTGTAGTAAGTGGGCTATCCCCAAGAGCCCCACCCTTTCCGCCAAACCATGTGCCACCATGGGATTTCTCCCTATATGGGATGACTTGTATTGTTTCCCCTTGTTTCAAGGGTCACTACGACACTACTTGGAAAGTAGTCTGGATCCGGGTAGTGGCTCGCTCGGGGTTTCCATGTTGTCAGTTGAGGTCATATCTCCACTTTATATTGATCATAGGATTGCATATCATGCATCATGGCATAACATATTATTATATTACTCTTTTGCGATGTGCACTCCTTTCGTATCACTTGTCCCCTTGTCATGTTGCTTGTTCATACTATGTTATCATATGCATTTCATGCCCGCATACTTAGTTCTTAATTGTGCTAACCCATATTCGTTCTCTACATGTTCTAACCATGTAGGGACCGGAGATAATATCTACATTCTACCGGACGACGCTTGATCATTTGTGAAGACCTTGCTAGTGGTGAGCCCTTTTATTCAAGGGAAATAGCCACCGTCTATCTACCTATTTTATTTTATGTCATTTATTTTCTTATGTTTTGAGGGTGAGCCTCAAACTTGTCGAAGCCCCGCTTATTCATGTAGAGGCTTGTTGGACCATTCTAGACTCTTGTACGTTGACTTGTTATGTTAAACATTTGGTTTTGTAATATTATACTATTTAACCTTGATCATGGGAATGGCCTCTCATTATGCTTATGATATGAATGTTGGGAATTGTGAATGACTATGTGCTTATGTGAAACATCCCACAATCCCGGTGTGCCCCCATAGTGGAATCCTATTTACCCATCCCCTTAGAGATAATTGCTACGTGTTATGTGAATGCATGCTCGTCCCATTCCCGACAACATCCTCATAGCTTGAGTCCCAAGTCCCAAATCTCTTAGAGCTTATGTGTTACGTGTTTAGCTTTCGTGTTTCCGAACCAATGATGTGGCAACGATGCTATGATGGCTTGATCGAGGACTTTCTGGTTCTCCTTTGCCATGTCACATCTAGGCCCCTATTCGGGCCGTGACAAAGATAGTATCAGAGCCCTAGGTTTGTAAAGATCCTCGGAGTCCAACATGCCTCGTCGATTAGAGTCTTGTTCATGGGTGTGATGCGCTCCATGTCTATGAACAAAAGGCTATGACGATGTTTCTTGGAATTGTCTCATTTCACTTCTTCCTTATGTCGTGCCATGAGATCTTGTGATGAATCTCTCTAAACTTTGGTATTTGTCGTTCTTTCAAAAAATTCCTCCAAGAACAGCTCCCCTTCCCCGTCCGACTCTGGATGTTGAGGAAATGGCTCCTCGGGCACTGGTTGAGGAACAGATGTCCCATGCCGAGTTTTTTAATATTGTCTCCATGTTGGCCCAAGTTGTGGCAAACAACTCTCGGCCCGTCAACCCGACCAATGTCACTACTCCGGCTTCAAGGGTGAGGGACTTTACTCGTATGAACCCTCTGGAGTTTTATGGTTCTAAGGCCGATGAGGATGCCCAAGAGTTTATGGATGTACTCATTAAAGTGTTGTCAATTATGGGGGTGAGTTCCGAGGAAAAGGCGAAGTTGGCAGCTTACCAACTCAAGGATGTAGCACAAGTATGGTATGGTCAATGGCTTATGGATAGGGTGATGGATGTGAAGGTTGGATGGGAAGAATTCAAAGCGACTTTTCTTGATCGGTTCTTCCCACTTGAGTTTAGGGAAGCTAAGATGACCGAATATTTCAATCTTCGTCAAGGCTCTATGACCATGAGGGACTATGCCCTCAAGTTCACAAAACTCTCAAAGTATGCTCCTACACTTGTTTCGGATCACCGTGCAAGAATGTACAAGTTCATATCGGGTGTGTCGGACTTGGTTATAAAGGAGTATCGGATGGCTATGCTTATTAAGGAGAAGGATATTTCGAGGCTCATGACCTATGTTGAACAAATTGAGGGTGAAAAGTTTAGATAGAGAAGGGTACATGAGGCGAAGAGGGTCTGACTTGATAGTGGGTTCTCAAGCATCAAGGGTGGTGGATTTGGTCGTTTCCAACAAGGTCAAGGATCTAACATGAGGGTTGCTACTAAGGTGCCTCCTCCTAAGGTACAAGTTGGGGATGGTCCTCGGGTTCCTCGTTGTGCTTATTGTGGTCGTAATCATTTGGGTGTATATAGATAAGTCATGGGTGCTTGCTTTGGGTGTGGTAACTTGGACCACAAGATTTCAAATTGCCCAAAGAATGTGCAGAAGGACCAAATTGCTCCCTGTGGTCAAGGGCCACCAAAGGCTCCGGTTGGAGGTGCTCCAAGGAACAACCAATTTTATGCTTTCTATGCCCACCAAGAAGTGGAGGAAGCTCCGGACGTTGTCACGGGTATGTTAAAAATCTTTAACTTAGATGCATATGCTTTACTTGATCCCGGTGCAAATTTATCTTTTGTTACTCCTTTGTTGGCTACTAAATTTGTTACTCCTTTAATGCTCGAAGAATGATTGGGAAAAGATGTATCTATCACATTGTTCGGGTTAGAGATGTAGAAGGTGAATCCCCTAGGATTGAATCTGTTCCGGTGGTGAAAGAGTTCCCCGATGTGTTTATGGAGGATTTTCCCGGCATCCCTCTCGATAGAGAGGTGGATTTTGGTATAGACCTTCTACCGGATACTCAACCCATTTCCATTCCCCCGTATTGTATGGCTCCGGTGGAGTTAAAGGAGTTGAAAGACTAATTGAAGAATTTGTTGGAGAAAGGGTATATTAGACCTAGCATTTCACCTTGGGGTGCTCCGGTGTTATTTGTGAGGAAAAACGATGGGTCTCTTCGGATATGTATTGACTATAGGCAATTGAACAAGGTGACCATTAAGAATAGGTACCAGTTGCCTAGGATTGATGATTTGTTTGTCCAACTTCAAGGGGCTACTCACTTCTCCAAATAAATCTCCGTTCGGGTTATCATCAATTGAAAGTGAGGGAGTGTGATATTCCCAAGATGGCTTTCTGTACTCGTTATGGTCATTTTGAATTCTTGGTGATGTCTTTTGGGTTGACTAATGCTCTGGCGGTGTTTATGGATCTTATAAATCGGGTGTTCAAGCCATTCCTTGATAACTTTGTGGTGGTCTTTATTGATGATATCTTGATTTATTCTCGTAGTGAACAAGAGCATATGGGTTATTTGAGATTGGCTCTCCAAACTTTGAGGGAAAAGAAGTTGTATGCAAAATTTAGAAAGTGTGAGTTTTGGTTGGATGAAGTTGTCTTTCCGGTGATAGCATCAAGGTTGATCCTAAAAAGACTTAGGCGGTAAGGGATTGGCCTAGACCATTGACTCCTTCGGATACTAGAAGTTTCCTTGGTTTGGCCGGCTACTATAGAAGGTTTGTGGAGGGGTTTTAATCTATAGTATCTCCATTGACCAAATTGACTCAAAAGACGGCCAAGTTTGTGTGGACAAGTGAATGTGAGAATATCTTCCAAACTTTTAAAGATCGACTTACATCGGCCCCAGTTTTGACTTTGCCAAATGGGTTAGATGGGTTTGTGGTTTATTGTGATGCATCAAGTATTGGTTTGGGTTGTGTGCTTATGCAACATCGTAAGGTGATAGCCTATGCTTCCCGACAATTGAAGGTGTATGAACAAAATTATTCGACTCACGATCTTGAATTAGCGACAGTAGTGTTTGCTTTGAAAATTTGGCGTCATTATTTATATGGGGTTCATGTGGATGTGTTCACCGATCATAAAAGCTAGCAATATGTATTCACTCAAAGGGATCTTAATTTGAGGCAAAGGAGATGGTTATAACTTCTTAAAGATTATGACATGAGTGTGCTTTATCACCCCGGCAAGGCCAATATTGTGGCGGATGCTCTTAGTAGACTATCTATGGGGAGTGTGTCACATGTGGTTAAGGATAAGAAAGAGGTAATAAAGGATGTACACCATTTTTCTAGGTTGGGTGTGAGGTTGGCCGAATTTGACAATGGTGGCATCTTTGTGCAAGGTAGATTCGAATCTTCCTTGGTTGGATGTTAAGGCTAAGCAAGATCTAGATCCCTCTTTGGTGGAATTGAAGAAGTTGGTTGCCGATGGAAAAATTGAGGTTTTCTACCAAGGGGGAGATGGTGTGCTTCGGTACCAAGATAGTTTGTCTGTTCCGGATGTTGATGGATTAAGAGAGACTATCATGAAAGAGGCTCACAATTCACAATATTCTATTCATCCGGGATCTACCAAAATGCATCAAGATTTGAAAGGGTTGTATTGGTGGCATGGTATGAAAAGGGATGTAGCTAAATTTGTGTCAGAATGTCCCAATTGTCAACAAGTGAAGGTAGAACATCAAAGGCCCGATGGCTTGACACAAAACATTGAGATCCCTACTTAAAAGTGGAAAGATATAAATATGGACTTTGTGGTTGTGTTACCCCGTACTAGAAGGCAATTTGATTCCATATGGGTTGTGGTTGATAGAATGACTAAGTCCGCTCACTTCCTACCGGTCAAGACTACCTATAGTGCCGAAGAGTATGCTAAGGTATATATTCGGGAGTTGGTAAGGTTGCATAGTGTGCCAAGGTCTATCCTATCGGATCATGGTACCCAATTTACTTCTCACTTTTGGAGGTCTTTTCAAAAGGGGCTTAGTACTAAGGTCAAGTTAAGAACCGCATTCCATCCTCAAACCGATGGGCAAGCCGAGAGGACAATTCAAAACTTGGAGGATATGTTGAGGGCTTGTGTGTTGTAATTTAAGGGAAATTGGGATGATCATTTACCTCTCATCGAGTTAGCCTAAAACAATAGCTTCCATGTTAGCATCGGTATGGCTCCTTTTGAGACTTTGTATGGTAGGAGATATAGGTCTTCGGTTGGTTTGTTTGAAATTGGTAAGGTAGCCTTGATAGGCCCGGATTTGGTTGTTGAGGTTATTGAGAAGGTGAAGTTGATTCGGGAAAGGTTAAAGAGGACCCAAAGTCGTCAAAAGTCTTATTCGGACATGAGAAAGAGGAACCTTAAATTTTATGCGGGTGATTGGGTATATGTGCAGGTGTCCCCCATGAAGGGTATTATGCGTTTTGGCAAAAAGGGCAAGTTGAGCCCAAGGTACGTCGGACCTTATGAG
>JBCEWC010019135.1:0-11581 GCA_038996855.1 Solanum aculeatissimum
CTTAAACTCAACCCGTGGCTACCAAATTTCAACCATGATCAGTATAAAATCATACAAGATCAACCATAAGGAGTTTCGGAAATTTTTGGGTCGTTACAGACTTGGGACAGTTGAAATACTTCTTGGGTGTAGAAGTAGCTAGAGGCAAGCATGGTATTTTCTTATCTCAAAGAAAGTATGTACTTGACCTACTTGTAGAAACTGGAAAGTTGGGAGCGAAACCATGTGACACACCAATGGATCCTAATGTACATATTACTAAGGATGATGTTAACCCTTTTGATGCTTTAAAAAGATACAGAAGATTAGTTGGGAAATTGAACTACCTAATTGTAACTCATCCAGATATTGCCTATGCAGTCAGTATTGTCAGTCAATTCATGTCTGTACCAACAGTTAAACATTGGGCTGCCTTGGAACAAATTCTATGTTATTTGAAAGGAGCTCCTGGCCTTGGCATGTTGTATAGAGACCACAAACATACTCGTGTTGAATGTGTTATAGATGCAGATTGGGTTGGATCAAGAATTGATAAAAGATCAACTACTGACTATTATATCTTTGTTGGTGGAAATCTAGTATCTTGGAGGAGTAAGAAACAAAATGTCGTATCTCAATCTAGTGCAGAGTCTTGAGTATAAAGCTATGGCTCAGTCCACATGTGAAATACTATGGATACAACAACTTTTAGCTGATGTTGGTTTGAATCCTTCTTTTCTAGCAAAACTTTGGTGTGATAATCAGGCTACTCTACATATTGCCTCAAATCCAGTGTATCATGAATGGACAAAACATATTGAGGTTGATTGCCACTTTCTCTGTGAGAAGTTTCAAGAGAACGTGATTTCTACAGGCTATGTGAAGACAGGGGAACAATTGGGTGATATATTCACGAAGCCTTTGAATGGAACTCGGATGGAATATCTTTGTAACAAGTTGGGCATGATCAATATCTATACTCCAACTTGAGGGGGAGTGTTACAAAATTAACAGTCATATCTAGTATTTATAGCATAATCACAGGTAGAGATATTTAGGGATCTTAGAGATTTTTAGGGATCTTTTCTTATTTTATTTCCTTAGATAGATTTACTTGTACACCTACAAATAATTCTTATTCTTGGAATAATACAACAAGAAAACTGATCCATTGGCTCTATATTTTACAATATGTCTGTAGGGGGATGTTTTGTGGAAGGGATTCAGTTAAAAATGCATTTCGGTGGTAAGAAACCACTGGATCATGGGAAGAGAGGCCTGGCCATTTTGGTGATGTGTGGGGATACTGGACTGATGATGGGCTTGGCCATTTTGAGTTTCTTCAAGTATAATTCTTCCCCTCTCCTGAATTTGATGCAAATAGACTTTTAAAACCTGTGCAAGCCTCTTAACATGAATACTGTTTGCTTATGCATGTTCCTTACTTGGATCCTCTCTTACTGCAGCTAGCTGAGGACTTGGGTTCATTGTCAGTCTGGGTTTTCAACAGCGGTATGTCCTCCTCCACTTTCTAAGATGCCTTATTATTTTCTTTAATTTAGTCTGTATTCCCTTAATTTTCTCTACACAACTATTATTCTCGGGAATTAGCCACCACGAACAAGTTGACACTTCCGATATCTTACCTTTCGTGCAAGTAGATTCCCTGAACTTTCTCCCCTGTACACATGACATGGACAATACTTGTTAAATATGGTTGAGAACTATAAAACTTATGTGCCCTATGAAGATCAATTTGATAGTAAATATTTTGGACATACAACTTATCCAAAGTCTCAATATTTCACTAAAATATAGAGGCATATTCATTGGTGCAAAACTTTCTAAACACAATCTTTCCTTTTATCTTTTTAATTTCCTGTTTTGTAATCCATGAAATCTCTGTTTCACGCCAAATTCTACGAGACCTATCCTTTAGACGTTGAAATTTCACCACACATTTGATGAAAACAATCTTGGAATTGAAATGTTGCATTTTTTGGACTGTGGAAGTTACATATTAAGCACTCTTCTTAGGTTTTATAAGCATATTTGTTGTCACAGGATATCTTAGATGGTCTTGAATTTGCGACTTGCGAGCTCCTAACTCAAGATGGGGTTCGGTTCGAGCTGCAATGGGACATCTAGAGCCCTTTGATTTGACATATGTTGCTATTGGAAATGAAGATTGTGATCTTATCAAATATCAACAGTACCCTGTTATGCAGATCACATTTTGTTCGATGTTTCATGGGTCATAATCTGTAATATGCACGAAGAATAACTTTGTAGCTGGGACATTCCTTCACTTTTTTTTTTTGGTTATAGTTCCACAGGTTTCAGAACCTCTGGCGAATTTTGATCATTGAGTCAAATACTTGTATATATTATTCAGCAATCAAAGAAGATTTGGTGTTGATCAAAGTCTATCTTACAGACAGCATGCACATTTGAGCTTTAACTTTGTTTACCTAAGTTTTCAAGTGAACTTTCGACTTGGTGATTCCTCTATGGTTAGATTTATGTCAGTTCAAGTGATATGTTCTCTAATGCCAGCCGTTTTGATGATGCACCATGCAGTGGTCCAAAGTTGGGTCAAATATTCCCTTTGAATCAAATGCTTTGATGAATAATGCTTCTTGTTTTAAACAGTGCTTATGTATACTGTTTATATTCATGGGCTTTTGTAAGTGAGTATGCTATGCATGTATATCATGATACTGGAAAGGGTAATCTTTTAGCAGCACTGTCTGAAGCTGGATTCGTTAGAAGTAGAAAAAAACAGGTACTTGTTATTTTTGGAAATATATATATCTACATTATACTTTCAAAGGTTGCGGTGGGACATTCAAGCATTTTCTACATTATATGTTAGTTTTCACTAGTGAGAATTATGGTGGGATGGATACGATCCCTCCCCTAGACCCCTTAATTAGAGATGTTGGGTTTGAGCTTCGGTAGCACTTCCTGTTTATATAGGCCTTATGCAACATGAATTCAGATTAGTTGGACAAGTACATTCCGGAAACCAAATAATTTTGACAAAAAAAGAAACATTAGATGTTAGGTAAATTTACATTGATAAACTTCGAAGTTGGGAACTTTATGAGGAAAGAATATAAATTCAAGTTCTCGTTTTTAGGGAGGAGCTGCTTCTAGCTTTTTAGTAAGTTGCTGCATAGATTCCAGAATAACCAATACTATGAGTTAAGTACTTTAAAAGAGGATGAAATAATATTCTACTTATCTCTTTGCTCGACGATAACCGGTTATTTATTCTCATGCAGTGATGTGATTGAAATGGCAAGTTATGTGCCACTATTTGTTAACAACAACGACTTGACGTAAGCTTGATTTCAACTTCTCCTTTTTTATCAAAATTGATTATCAGTTCACTGCAAAATAGTGTCCAAACGTTCCAATTTTATTTTGATACCATTACTTTGCTAACATTTATTCCATATATTAATTCCTTTAATTAGAACGTTGGTGGACATCCTTTTGACATATAAATATGCCATCTTATACTAGAAGAGCTTGTTGAATCTCGGGGGATACACCCATATGGGTGAAATATCCTTAAAGACAGTATCTTTTGACATGCCTCAAGCTATGTGAATTACTTACACGTGTTTGTAATGAAAGTGTTTGTGATAATATTCATGATAAAGTATTCGTGTTCATGATGAAGTGCTCGTGCTCATGATGATGGAGTATTTTCCGTAAGATTTCCAACAGAATCTTCGTTCTAATACTATCGTTTCACTGAAAATGCCAATGATGAATAATATCACTTTCATTTAGTTTCCATGTTTCATGGTTAAGTCGTTGGTTATGGAACTTCTTTGAAATAGTCACCATCTCCGTCCTTTACAGACTAAAAGAAGAAAATTGGCAAATCTTTAGATGAATGATTGATAAGAAAAGATCGTCTAAGCTTCCTTTGCATCCATCAATTCACAACTTCAACTATTTTGAGTCGATACAACTATCCACATATTCAGAACCTATTTTTCTTACTCCAAGAAGCTATTGTATTAACTACTTTTCAAGGTGTTGACATGCACCTGTTGACATTTTTGAAAAGTCCGAGCAACATAGCTCAAAACCAGTACATCAAAGGGAAATGTTTTCACTTCGATAATCTCTAATGCAAACATCTACAGCCCCAAATCTTGGCCTTCAGAAGAACTCAAGAAAGTGCCAATTGGCCAGGGAGTTAAAGCAAACAAAGAAAAGTTCCAGTTAGCACAGAATCACAACTGGTTGATTGACAGTCTTGCTGTTTCAAAGTGTTCTTTCCATTTAAATATTCCAGAACTAAAAAGAGCCTGCTCTATTAAGTATCAGCTAAACAAGAACAAACTCTAACAGTACCAATCTATACCATAAAAAAATCTATAAGTTAATTATGTTAATTGACTGATTCAAAAGTTAGTGTCGTTAGTTTAGGAGTCTTTTACTTTTCCAGTTTACCAACTTTAAGAGTCCTAATTAGTTTATATTAGTCAGTTAGCAGGTCATAGGTTAGTAATGAACTAGTGTCCTATTTTTTCTCTAGATTTGTTGCTTTTCAAGTACTATTTAAAGTCTTGTATCGTTGTTTTCTGAAAGCAATAAAAAAGAAAAAGTTTCTCTGTTTCTTACAAATCTGATTTGAGTAGTTGCTTCTCTCTTTTCCCAACATTCTTGGTATCAGAGTGTAACTCCAGGTTCGAGATCCATCCTATCCTTAGGCAAGGATTGACATAGTAAGAGAAAAAAATAGTGAAACATTGTGAATTTTTTTTTCGAAGAGAAATCTGAAATTTTCCATGACAGAAAATGGGACAACAGCTTCGTCGCAATCCCTAATCAAATTTTCAGAGGGGAAAATTATCAGTTTTGGAGTCTTAAAATGAAAACACTTTTCAAGCTCTAGAACTATGGGATGTAGTTGATACTGGAATTCTAGAAGGGAATGCAAACCAGCTGAGAGAACATCAGAAGAGAGATTCAAAAGCTCTATTCACGATACAACAAGCTCTTGAGGATGAAATTTTTCTTCGCATATCAACAGTTGAAACTTCCAAACAAGCATGTGAGATCATAAAGCAAGAGTACTTTGGTGATGATAAGGTAATTACTATCAAATTACAAACTCTCCGACGTAATTTTGAAACATTATTCATGAATAAAAGTATTCTGTGCAATGATATTTGTCTACAACATCTGTTATTGTTAATAGGATGAGGTCCTATGGTGAAAAAATTGATAATCAGATTGTTGTATCTAAAGTTTTGAGAAGTTTAACCACCAAATTTGAGCATGTTGTTACTGCAATTGAGGAATCTAAGGACCTATCTACCTATTCTTTGATGAATTAATGAGTTCCTTGCTAGCTCATAAAGATAGGCTAAATAGGTCCAGTGAGAAAGTTCAAGAGAAGGCATTCTAGGTTAAAGGGGAGTCTTCCTACAAGGGAAAAGAAGAAAACTCAACAGGACGGGGACATGGCAGAGGTAATTTTTGTGGCCGAGGCTGTGGTGCGGTAAAGGAAGGAACCAAGTTGGTGAATTTCGTCAGTACAAGAACAATATTCAATGCCGATACTGCAAGAAATTTGGCCACAAAGAAGCAGACTGTTGGACGAAGCAAAAGGATGAGCAGAATGAGGCAAAATTCACACAAAAAGTGGAAGAAGAAAGTAAGTTTTTATGGCCCATTTCCCAGTAATTGAAAATATGAATGTTGTTTGGTTCATTGTTAGCGGATGCTCCGATCACATGTCAAGTTTGAAGTCTATATTTAGAGATCTCAATGAGTCCCAGAAAAGCGAGGTATGACTAGTAGATGACAAACATGTGCACGTTGAAGGGAAAGGTACAGTTGAGATAAAAACTTTCCAAGGTAATGCGAAGCTTTTATATGATGTGGAATATGTCCCTACTTTGGCTCATAACCTGTTAAGTGTCGGCCAATTAATGACCAATGTCTACTCAGTTATTTTTTTATGATAATGCATCTGACATCAAAGACAAAAAGGCTAGATGCGCGATAGCTCATGTGCCTATGACTCAAAATAAAATGTTTCCCCTTGATATCTCAAATGTTGGTAATACTGCCTTAGTTGTTAAAGGAAAGAACAAGACTAATTTGTGGCACTTACGTTATGGACATTTGAATGTTAATGGCTTAAAATTTTTGGTTAAGAAAAATATGGTTATTGTCTGGCCAAAAATCATTGAACTTGACTTGTGTGAAGGATGTATCTATGAGAAGAAAATTAGGAAATCATTTCCAGTTGAAAAATCATGGAGGGCTACAGTTTGTCTTGAACTTGTATATGCTGATTTGTGAGGGCTTTACATAATTCTTGTCATTCGTATAATGCTCATGAGCTTATAACATTCTTATCAGCCCTCTTGTCAATCTCAACATGCATAACATACGTAAATTGCCATAGACATTTATCATAGAAGATTCTTGACATGTTTTTTCTCAAATCATTCATGGTGGGTTCGTGCACACAAGTTTTAAAACCATGCAAATCAAGAGTATATATCATGAGAGGAGAAAAATAATATCACTTTAGTGTTATTCAAAATAACCCACCAACAAGCATCATAAAATTTGACTAGAGTATTATCAAACCCCCATTTAATTCATATACTTCACATAACTGTAATACCCCACAACTCAATTCATATGATCTGAATTTTTTTTCATCGTAAGTATATAAGCTTGAACCTAGTGATGTCTTGCATGTACCTATATTTTAAATCTCATTCCTATATGTGTGAAGAGTATTAGAAGTGGATTAGGTTCATAAGAGACCCCTAGTACTTAGTAGAGTTCAAAACTTTCCTATCGATTGAGTTATTCGCATTAGCTTATGCAAGGGTCAACTTTAAATGACCATAACTCTTAGCACAAAAAGTATTAGGTGGCTTATAACCTATCAAATGAAAGGTCCTTGAATTAGCTTTCCAACTCAACTGATTTCACCTCATTTTTTGTTCATAGTAAAAAGTTATGACCGTTTTACTGTAGACTTCTAGAGTAGATTTAAACTACGAAACCATATTACGGGCCGTGGTTTGAGATACGACCCATACTGTCAACTCATAAAAAAAGTTTTGCAAGTCTATTTTTGAGTCCCAGACTTGACAGACCCATCAACAAGTCGTAGAAACACCTATGGGCCATAGATGAGCTCGTGAAATTGATCCAGAAACTCTAAATTTTGCCAAAAAGTTTACGGAGGGGTTCTTACGGGCCGTGGAACCTTCTTCGAGCCGTAGATTGGCCCATGGATGACTTTGAAAACATTTTAAGAAGAGTTATTTTGGTCTTTTCTCATCCTTTTAAAGATTAAACTTGACGATTTTGCATCTTTTTAAGTCCCTAAACATAACTATTCAGCCTCTTTACGCTCAAAACTTATCTTAAGACTTTGAACAAGGTTCCAAGAAGAGAAAAGCTGGAGTTTCAAGAGAATCAAGTGTGTTCTTCAAAGTTCTTTAAAAATCTAAATCTCTCAAGTAAGTTCTTCAAAAATCTAAATCTCTCAGGTATGTAAGGCTACTCATAGCGTTGGATTGAGTTCATCCACGTACCCCACTTCTTGATTTCTTGTAATTGAGTTCGAGTAGAGTTTTACCCAAATTCTTAAATTAAATTCTCGAGTTTTTTATTATCTTATTGAGTTTCTTATACATAAAAGTGTATTAATGATCTTCATGAGTTTGGTATTTGTTTAGATGCATTTTCATGTTTTCATTCACATGAACCCTAATTGAGAACTATATTTGATTTATGCATTATTTTAAATTGAGATTTATGGTTGTTTTAAATGTTTAACAAAGATGATTTTTGAACATTTTTTATTAAGTTTGCAAGAACTGAGTTTTGAGCATAAATAATGAGTTGAGGAGGCATGTTTTTATGACTTTTGTCGAAATTGAGCATTTACTCTAAACAATTGAGATGATTTTAAATGAGACTTTTAAAGAGAATATTTTGGGAGTAGTATTGAGCATCGAGTTGGGTAACAAGAGAACATCCCAGAACTACATTGCCCGCGTAGGATAGTCATGTAGTTAACTCTGGTGACTCTTGTCCCAAAAAGATGGATAAGACTTGAGGATCCGAAAAGTAGAGGTTGAGCGTCCTTACCTTGGCAAGTAATGGATGGGCGAATAAGGACGTCTTTTTCATTGTACATCACCAACTATGGTGGTGTGAGTTTTGTCGGTTAGAGAAACTCCCTAATTTTGCATAACTGATTTGACATGAGTTGCATGCTAGAGTTTCTTTTAGGAACATTATTTTACTATACAATTTGTATGATTTGGCGTGAGTTACATATTATTGAGTTTACTTTCAAAGCATGACTTTATTCTTAAACTTGCATATTTTACTGAGTTGAGTTGATTTTGAGTTGAGTTACTTGTGTTGAGTATATTTTATAATGTCCTTTACTTTCCAACCATTTTACATACCAATATTTTCCATGTACTGACATCTATTTTGACCGCATCATTTTATGATGCAAAAGATGGTATTAAAGATCATCAACAGGCACATCGTTGAAGACCAGTCCCCATTTTAGACTTGGTGATCCTCCTTGCTTTTGGAGTAGCCCTTCATTTTATCTTTATTGAGTAGTATTTATTTTATATGAGGTAGTCCAGGGCTTTTCTTGACACTTACTAGATTGGATTAAAGGATTCATAGACACAAAGTAGAGAGAGTTGATTGTTTTTATTTTCCAAACTTGACCATTAGAAATTATTTTATAAAAGCTTTATTCATCTATTTGATGTCTTTTCCTGAGTATTCTTCCGCTATTGAGTGTGATGTGATGATGAGGCCAGGTGGTTCTCTTGAAGAATCAATAATGGTTCTTCAAGTGTCGGCCATGCTAAGGGTACCCTCCCGGGGCGTGACATTGACCTTGATTAGTAATATACTTCATATTATCATCAAAATAAAGAGTTCATAAGGACTTCCATAAAACTCCACAACTTGAAAATAAATGTGGAAGATGAATAGTTGAGCTTGTGAAAGAAAGGTTTTCACAATCAAAACCCACATACCTTAGTGTTGGGAGATGGAAAAACCTTGGAAAAATAATGAAAAATTTGGAATCCTAGCTTGCACCTTCTTGCTTTAAACCTTGGGGAAAGCTTGAGAGTATTTTGGAATGAGAGGAATGGAGTGGATTAGGGCTATGAAGGCTAATAAGGGGTCTTTTGATGGTCAAAACGGCATAGTATAAGCATTAGACAATAGGAAAGGTTGAATTTACCCCTTTTAAAATCCTACCTGACAGGACTATGAGACCCCGTCTATGGGTCGTGGTCCATTCTATAAGATGTGGATAAGGGTTTCGTCTGATGATATTTCAGACTCTCAAAAACATTTCTTTGATTCATCTTCCACGACTATACTTATGGCTCAAAATTCACTCTACAGGCCATCTGATAAGTCGTACATCCCACTTTAGAAATTATGATATTTTCACCAAGTCTGACCTCTAACCTACAAGCACTGGTTACGACTCGTGTAAACTTTTACGGCCCATAGGGGCCCTTGTACCTCAATGACGTCTCAAACTTGAGCTACTAGAATGCACACCTAGAACCCACGAATCCAAATACGGCTCGTACATCCACATACGGGCAGTAAGCCCCTCGTAACAACTGAGACTCGAAAAATTTCCAGAACTCTTTTTTTGCATTATTTTTTTTCTTATAGGTGGGGTTTCATAGTATACCACAAATTTTAATCACCATCGTGTTAAAGATCTTTTATTATACTGACGTAAAATAGTGATCCATCTAATCTTTTATGCTTAGCTTCAAAATATAGTAAAATACAAACATAAAAGTCGTCATATATGTTCACATGAAAAATTAGATACATCAAGTGTTGGAATTTGAATTTCAATATTTATTTTTGGAGGGAGGAAGCAATATTTTTGGTGAGGAGATTAAATAACGAATCTAGTAAATTATTGAAATTCACTCTTATCTCCTAATTAATATACCTTTTAAATTTTTGAATTTTATTAATCTACAAAACAAACACACATTAATTGTGTATCTGATTTCAAGCCTCCTTTTTACCTTGAAATGAACACACCTCTCCCTTTTTCTTTTTATTGTTTTTGCTTTTTTCATTTGTAATTGATATTTTATAATAAAAAATCAAACAAGAGAAAAAGAATACTTAAAAGATTTTTCCGATACAGAAAAAGGCATGAAAAAGATCACTTCTTGCTTATAAATTTGAGCAGCAAATAATCTACATTCACTTTTGAGGCATCGATACTGTACAAATCATCCACTAACAAGATACGCGAGGTAATTAGTCATTTTTTGCTTTGTTTTCACCCATGTTTATCGTTTTCAAAGTTTTTTTTAATCATGTGACATGATGGTACACTTCATATAGATGGTTCATCCTAATTCTGTATGTTCAGTTTGATTAAGTTTGAGATTAAGAGTAGATTGGGACAATTTCAATTGTTTAGAAGCGAGTGAACCAGTGAAAATCCTTTTAAATTATTGCCCTTTTTGTCAAATTTCATACGTAAATTATAGGGTTTTTCATTCTATACAATAATAAGAAACCTAGGTTGAATATAATTCCTTATATTTAAAAAAAACCCTAAGTTGAATTGTTAGAGACACAATCAAATGGAGCCATTTATCCATTTTAAAATTCTCTCATGAATTATCCCAAATGATTTCACATAATTAACCATTCTGTTAACGCATAGCAAGCTATTGTACAGGGGTAATGGAACATCTAGTAATTTAGGTATAAAACTCACAAACTAATAATAATTTAAGGGGTTTTTGACTTACTCACTCAAAAGTATATATGATAGTACTTCTCTATTTGAGTGAATATTGAGACGATGATATTAGGTAAAATCAAGATCTGAAGCTTATGAGTT
Source organism: Solanum aculeatissimum (assembly GCA_038996855.1). Lineage (NCBI taxonomy): Eukaryota > Viridiplantae > Streptophyta > Magnoliopsida > Solanales > Solanaceae > Solanum > Solanum aculeatissimum. Next base: position 10,928 of record JBCEWC010019135.1, read on the forward strand.
TGGTATCCTCAAAACATTACTCATTTTAGTTGTTGGGTTGACAATTAGATAACCATACATATATAATAAATTTCCTCATATATGCATACATGAATTGGATCCTTTTGAAAAGATTTAATGTTATAGCTACACCCAATGATGATAAACTCAATGTTATAGATCAGATGTCCGGAACAACTTATTTTAAGAAGTACTTTTCAAAATTGATTTATATGAAAAAGTGAAAGTGAAAGTTCAAGTATTTAGCTAACTACACTACCACTAAGATTTTCCAATACTTAGGAAGAGTATCAGTTTGTATTTGACTATTATTTGGTTATTCAGTCTTGGAAAAATAAAGACTATTATTTTTAGGTGAAGCTACTTTATTTTTAATTTTACTTAAAAGTTGTAAACAATTTCTTAATAAATAGATATGGCCAAATACCTTCACTCTTTAAAGTAGATGTTTTTAAAAAAATAAAGAAAAAATTGTCCTTTGAGAAATTTGATCAGACATGCTTTAAGCATAAGGTATGTTCACTGCTTGTGCTTCTCAATTATGCTTGTATTAAGAAATGGAGGTGCATTGTATAGTTTTTAAGCTGATTTTCAACTTCACTCTTATTTATTCATTAGGACGACATGGCGAACGAGAAAGTGATAAGTGCAGCT
>JBCEWC010019136.1:0-11579 GCA_038996855.1 Solanum aculeatissimum
GCACTTATAGTTAATGCTCCACTTAAACATTAATGGTGCACTCATAATGCTCCACTTAAACATTTAATATTCAACAAATTAATTTTTTTAAAAGTAATTATTACATTATGCAAAGTGTGTATGAGAAAATTCTAATTCTCATATAATGAAAAAGTAAAAAATATAGGTTAACTATACATCGTAATATGTGGGTCCAGTTATTTCTTCAAAAGATTATGAAATTATTTTATTTTTATTTCTTATAAGTAATTTCAAGAATTCAATTGCTCTATTTTGTTATGAGTTAATAGCTAAAAAGTCCATTAAATTTGACACACTTTATTAAATGCACATCTAAACTATACGAAAGTCTTACTTTACTATTAATTTATTTTGTTATTACTTTACTTTGTTTTACGAATCATTCTAATATCTAATGTATAATCATGTTTGTACTTTATTTGATTTTAAACATATTAATATAAATATTAAGTTAGATTTAAATTTGAAGTTGTCGAACCAAATTTTAATTTTAAAAAAAAGAAAAGAAAAGTATTCTTAACCCAATTTATGTATATTTACATTATAATATTATTTCACTTTAACATTAATTAAGTCAAAATTAATTAATTATAGTAGATTACTTATTTTATTTTTCAAGTTAGTTTAATACTATTATTTTTCTGTCTAGATAAGAATGAAAAAATAATTTCGTTTTAACAACTTATCTCCTTTTTATATTAATAAATCTCATAAAAATATTATATTTGGGGAATTTGAGTTTTTACAAATATTATATTTGTGAAAAACATCAACAAAAAATAGTTTTAAATACAAAAGTGAATTATTACACTAAATATGCTTTCAACACATAATTTATTAGTTATTAACAATTAGATAAATAAATAAATTTAAACATATACTAATAAAAATGATAAAGATGACAAATGCTTAGTTATAATTCAAAAATTTAGACAATCAAGTGAAAGAAAAAAATATTAAAATAAAATAAAAATATATAGGCCAAAAAATGAATTGACATATAACTATATAATATGTAGAAAATTTTATAAGATAATTGAAAATTTAATTCTAAATAGAGAAGTTCAAAATACACTTGAGTCTATGTTATTTTTTTAAATTACATTGATGTAAATGATAGAGGTACTTAATAACGATCACTATTAAAAAATTTAAATTTAGTGTTTGTAGCTAAACAGTAAGATTTGTCGCTAATCCTATATGTTTTACAAATATTTTCTTAAAGTAGGCAAAATAATAGGACATATTGGGCCCGTTTACGAGCCTTTATTATCTAGTTTAAATAGAAATTCAAAAATCTGGAGTCATGAGTACAAGAGCATCTAAAGTAGTGTGAAAGAGTAAATACAACAGTCTCAAATGAAATACAACGCTGTCTGATAATGTTTGAAATAGAAAGCAACAAAAGAAAATCTCAAATATCCATAGTGACTCGAAGTATGAACCTCACCGCTAAGATCTGGGATAGATGGAAGGAAGCTCTGGTAGAATGAATCAACAACCCTGATAGGGTCCCTATGTTCGATCTGTAGGGAGGAAACAAAGTAGGGGTGAGTACACCGAAATTGTAATACCCCACAACTCTATTCATATGATTCGAATTTTTCACTGTAAGTATATAAGCTTGAACCTAGTGATGCCTTGCGTGTACCTATATTTTAAGGTTCATTCCCATATGTGTAAAGTGTATTAGGGTCATAAGAGACTCTAGTACTTAGTCGAGTTCAAATTCTTCCTATTGATTGAGTTTTTCGCGTTAGATTACACAAAGGTCAACTTCAAATGACCATAACTTTTAGCACACAAATAATTAGGTGGCCTATGACCTACCAAATGAAAGATCTTTGAATTAGCTTTCCAACACCACCTATTTTACTTTATTTGGAGTTTGGAGTAAAAAGTTATGACCATTTACTACAGACTGTCAGAGTAGAGTTGACCTACGACATGACTTACGAGCCATGGTTTGACTTACGACCCGTACTGTTAACTCGTGGAAAAACTTCAGAAAGTTCATTTTTGAGTCCCAGACTTGACGGACCTATCTATGAGTCCTAAATTCTTCTATGGGCCGTAGATTGGGCTCGTAGAATGGATCCAAGACCCCAAAATTTGCCCAAAAGTTTACGGATTGGATCCTTCCAACCGTAGATTGGCCCGTGGACGACTTTGTTAGTGTTTTAAGAAGGGTTATTTGGGTCTTTTCCCATCCTTTTAAAGCCTAAATTTGATGGATTTACATCTATTTAAGCCCCAAAGTATAACTATTCAACCTATTTCTGTTCAAAACACCTTCCAAGACTTTAAACAAGGCTTCAAGAGGAGAAAAACTAGGGTTTCAAGAGAATTCAGCGCACTCTTCAAAATTCTAAGTCTCTCAGGTATGTAAGTCTAACACAACGTTGGATCGAGTTCGTCCACGTGCCCCTTCATCTCCATTGATTTGAGTTGAGTTGAGTTTGAGTTTTATTTGAATTTCTTGAATTGAATTCTTGAGTTATCTATTGTCTTATTAAGTTCTTGTACATAAAAATATATTGATGATGTTCGTGAGTTGGGTATTTGATTGGAATGCATGTTCATGTCTTCATTCACATAAACCCTAATTGAGGACTGTACTTGATTTTATGCATTATGTCAAATTGAGATTGATGATCATTTTTATGTGTTGAGCACAGATGAATTTGAACTAAATTAAACATATTTTACTGAGTTTGCATGAACATGAGTTTTGAGCATAAATAATGATTTGAGAAAGAGTCTTGGTAAGATGATGCATGTTCTAATGTGTTTTAATGAAACTGAGTATTGAGTTTAAATAATGTTTTAAGTAAATATTTTGATGACGATGTAAATGATTTTCAAAATATATTTATTGATGAAAGAAGAAGAAGAAGATGATGTTTGAGATGAGTTTGAATGAGACTTTTAAAGAGAATATTTTGGGAGTAGTATTGAGCACCGAGTTGGGTAGAGTAAGAGTGACTCAAACCCCATAACTACGTCACCAACGTAGAATAGTTGTGCAGTTAACTCTGGCAACTCCTGTCCCAAAAAGATGGACGGGGATGATGGATCCAAGAGGTAGAGTTGACACCCTTACCTTGGCAAGTAATGGATGGGCGTAGCAACGATCATCGCCTTCGTTGTGCATCACCAACTATGGTGGTGGCGAGTATTGTTGGTTAGAGAAACTCCCCAATTTTACATAACTAATTTAACCGAGTTGCATGCTAGAGTTTCTTTTAGAAGCATGTTTTACTATACAATTTGGATGATTTGGCGTGAGTTGCACATTATTGAGTTTACTTTCAAAGCATGACTTTATTCATAATCTTGCATGTTTTACTGAGTTGGGTTGAGTTGATTTTGAGTTGAGTTACTTGATTTGAGTACCGTTGATTGTGTTCTTTCCTTTCTAGCTATTTTACATACCAGTATATTCAATGTATTGACGTCCATTTGGACTACATCGTTTTATGATGCAGAGACAGGTATTAGAGGTCATCAACAGGCGCTCCATTGAGGATCTTATCGTATTCAGTTGATTGGTGAATCCTCCCCTACATTCGGAGGATACCCCACTTATCTTTCTTGCTTTAAGTTTAATACTTTTGTTTTGATTTAAGGTAGCCATGAACCTGTCATTGACACCATCTAGATGCTTAGAGATAGAGACTTCATAGACAATGATGGATTGAAGTTTGTTTTATTTTTAAAGACTTGTACTTTTCAAACTATTTTCACAATATAGAGTTTTGGACTATCTGTTTTAGACCCTTATTTCATTAAGTCATTGATTGATGAACCCATTAGAATGTTCCTTGTACATAAACTGAGTCTTCAACTATTGATGAATGAGTGATTGAGCCAAATGGTTCGCTTGGGGACCAACAATGGTCTCTAAGTGTCGACCACGCCAAGGGTATCCTCTCGGTGCGTAACACTAGGTACCATAGCCAAATTAACTTCTGAAGAAATAAAATTGAGAAGTTTACCTTTCTTTTCACGCCAAGCAACATACTTGAAATACTATTTCTTCTTGTGACCAAGTTTCTTACAAAAGAAACATGATTTTTGTTCCTTAGTATCAAATATTTCTTTGTTTGTAGTTTGTTTATTTTTATTCCTTTTTTGCTTATGTGAAACAACTTTATCTTCAGAGGTAGATGTCAAATGAGCATTTTCAATTTTCTCTTGTTTAAGTCTATCCTCTTCCTGTACACATTGAGCTATAAACTCATTCAAAGTCCACATTTCCTTTTGAGTATTATATGAAACTTTGAATTGACTGAATTGCGCATGAAGGGAGATTAAAATCAGGTGCACAAGTATGTCATCAAACAATTCAAGCTTAAAAACCCTGAGTTTCGTCACAAGATTAGACATTTCCATAATGTACCCCCTTATGTTTCCTTTACCCTTATATCGCTTGAAACAATCTTGTTAAGAATAGTACTTGTTTCAACCTTTTCATTAGTAGCGAATCGATCTGCGATTTCTTTTAAGAAACCTTTGGCATCTCTATTCTCTGTTATTCCACCTCTTAAGGATCCCAGAATTGAGTGCTGCGTCATCATCAAACTCATGCGATTTTATCGTTCCCACTTCTCGTATACAAACTTTTGTTCATTAGTGCTAGTTTCATTCAAGTCCGTAGGACAATCAAATCTTAATGCATAGTCAAGATCCATGCAACCAAGCACTATCATAATGTGCTTTTTCCATTACTTAAAGTTTGTGCCATTAAGCACGGAAATGTTGTTCATATTGGTAGATATTGAAGACACTATAGAATAAAATAAATAATGCTCACAATTAACAATTGAATAAATCATGTATATGTGAAGATACAATAAATTAAATACAACTAAAGTAACACGAATAAATAATTTATAATAGTTTATCAAACACACACACACATACATAAAAGTGGGCCTATCTCAAGATACCTAGAACAACATTATTATTTAGTCTTTGGACATAAATAATAACTTGTAAGTGTTACTCTTATATATAGTTCATAAATATTGATTACTAAAATGGCCTAACAATATGCCTTTCTTTGGACGGACATATTATTAGCATGTATTCCAAATGTATCACATATTCATGACTATCTATAATCTAGTCAAAATAATTTCCTTTGAGATAATTATTTTTGCATAGATATAACATGTTTACATAATCAAAATAAATGAATTTTTAACAATAGAGGTTACTTTGGCAACATACTATTTTCAATTCATCCACTTAAGAACATGAAACATAATAAAATATTTGACATTAAAATAAATAAATAAAGGACAACACAATTTTTTTTTGAATTTAAGTCTTAATTCAAGCATTCTGGTTCAGTGATATATTTTAAATGTTAAAACAAATAAAAAACAACACCATTATCAAGCCAATGGTGATAATTTTTCTGAAAAACTAAAGTTGGCAGTAATCTTTTTTTGTCTTGTTCCATTGTGCAGGGATGGAAGAAGACTTAAAAATTAATACTAAACAATAAAACTTGAACAATTGCAAAAGGCTCGGTTCCATTGACGAAAAGGTGCCTCAAGATAATTTCTTTGAAGCAAAAAAGCATTAAAAACCTTTTTTTTTAAAATTTTTTTCTATTACCCTCGAGAAAAATAATAATAACTAAATGTTATTATCAAGATTTGTAAATGATGTGATAATCACTGGAGAGTAAACAAAATTGTAACTTGAAACAAAGGGAAGCAACAATTATTATTTGTTTCCATTAAGGAAAAACAAAAAGGTTGCCTCGTCCAATTTTTTTTAATGTTGTCAATAGCCGCTTTGCGGCAAAACAGAAAAGAGAACAAAAAATAATAACAAAGAGTTGCTGTAACTTGAAGTCGACAGATTCAAACTCAAAAAAATATTTTTTTTTTTACCTTAATACAAAATTGTGTCAAGTAATCAAACAACAAATCTTAATATATCAACATGCCATATTTGTTGGGTTCGCTTAAAAATAACTGAACAAGATTCCATCTTGATAAGGATCAGTAAAAAAAAAAAATTAATTGAAAAAGATAAGATCTTCCATTCCGAGATGGAGGAAGAAAAGAAACGCGTACACTTCTGATTTAGGGATCGTTCTTTTAAAAGATACTAAAGTGCCTTTTCAGGTTAAAATGACACCTTTTCAATAAGTCCATCAAACTTAAGAAAAGATCCTAGGATTTTAAGTTTCTCAAAATAAACCCACATTAATAGATATTTACTTTTAAGACCTAAAATTTTAATACTTTTCATACAATGGGCTAATTTAATGATAGCATATCTACATATAATATATTAATATGTTAGTCCACAAAATAGAAATTACTAACATGCAACAACAGTGACAATCTCAAATAATATCACAAATCTTTATGGTAAAAGTTTCTTAAATGCATCAAGTGAATTTTTGTTCTGTTTCTTGTTTTACTGATTGGTGTTTTTTTCCTTCAGCATCTGTGTTGGTCAACACCAAATATTGGAGCCTTTACATCCTAAGAAGAAAATAAATAGGAAGAGAGAAATGAATTGTCTTTTATCTGTATGTGATTACATTGTAGAATTTGTTAGTACATCACAGATGCTACAAGATGGAACCACTATTGAGATGGAAACTTTTCTTTAGTGTAAGAATTGCTCTCTTTCCAGATTTTGCTTATCCAAGTGCTTAACACATGTCAATACTTTCAGGTGTTGACGAGCAGGCCGCGGTCAGATATTCACATCAACCTTCCTGCATTGAGAAAACTCGATGCCATGCTCCTTGTAAGACCACAAATATTATCTCCAAAATCAAATTTTAAGCAGATTCTGCTTTAGACAAGGCGGAGCTAAAATTGAGATGTTTACAGGAAATCTTGGATAGTTTTGAGATCACAGAGTTCTGGTATGCTGAGAGAGGAAGCATGTCAAACAACACGTGCAGGATCGTTCAGGTTCAGCCACAGCGTCAACGCAAGGAAGAGAAGTGGTGGTTACCAGTTGTTTGTGTTCCCTCCAGTGGCATATCTGAGAAGTAAAGGAAGCACTTGAGACACAAGTGCGATTGTGCCAACCAAATTCACAAAGCAGCAATGGCCATCAATAGCAACATCCTTGCTGAAATGGAAATCCCAGAATCATACATGGCATCACTCCCTAAGGTACCTTTCATGAATTGTACTGAATACTTGCTTGATTAAATGAACCAACAAGTTGAAGTACTCAAATTATAATACACAAACATGGAAATTGCAGTACTAATGAGGAAGTAATTTTGCTACAGAGTGGAAAGGCAAGTGTTGGAGACTCTATGTATCGTCACATGTATTCAGCAGAGAAATTTTCCCCTGAACAGCTCCTACACAGTCTAAACATAAGCTCTGAACATGAAGCTTTAGAGCCTGCTGACAAAGTTGAAGCTTCAATGTATACGTGGTGACGTAAATCATGCATGCCTCATGCTAAATCATCATGGATCATGGTAAAAGATCTCGTCTGATGATCAGGCTGATAAGAATAATGTCTTAGCAAAACGAGCAGAAAGTTTGTTGTTTTGTTTGAAGCAAAGGTATCACAAACTCTTCCATACAACATTGGACACAAGAAGAATAGGAACTGCAGTAAGCAAAGCCTTTTTGGATTGCTGAATTGGATAGAACCAAGTCGAGAACTCGAACCAAATTGATTGTCTAATTTGAGAGAAGTACTCAAACTTGGAAAATATGTTTTGTTTTGTTTTATTTCATGGTATTGTGTATTTACAACTTAAAATTCAAGAACCAAATTCTATAGTTTTCTGTTCTTTATTCTGTTAGACACTTCAATGAGGACATTTTAGGTCAGTTCCACTTGCATTTTGCCAAAATATTATGCCCGTCGTACAAATGTTGGGACAATCTCCCAAACAATCCACTATTATATCAAATCTGGTACCAACTCTACAACTACACCAATTAATTTACTCTCTGATAATTCTTCATGCATATTTTACCTCTTATAGCTGTACTCCTATGCCTATTCAGCCTTTACACTATAGCATCTACTTTCTACTCAACCTTTATCATTTTAATTATTTGAATTCAATTGAATACATAGTTACTGCCAACCATTCCAAGAAATTCCAGAGAACTAACACAACGAAACAAAACACACTTACTACCCACAAAACCCCCAATAAGTGACCTTCATTCCAAGAATACAACTATTACCAGTAGATAATGAAGGTTATCCTCTCAAATTTATCTGAAAATAATTTTCAATACGTTTATGTTTTGCAATGACGATAAATAAAGCACAAGGTCAAAAAATATTAAATGTGTTGTATTCGCCGAAACATGTTTCTCCACATGGCCAACTATAGGTAACACTATCTAGAGGAATATTAATGGCCACGATGAGATTAATGTATTGGTTATGACTGAACAATCAGATCGTCAAACAGGGACATACACGAGAAATCTTATCTATAAAATAGTATTAGGTGAGAGGTGATTACTACCAAGTTTAGAAGTAATAAACACATGGAAAAACATATACACAACATGAAGCTAATGAAAGTTTTATTGGTTCTATTCATAGGTTCTGAGGAAGAAGAGACAATATGAACAACACCGAACAACTATCAAAGAAGACATTATTTTTCTTTATAATCAAGTTGCTACAATAATTTGGAACTATTTAAAGACGACATGTAAGACACCGCATAATTGATAGCCAAAAGGGTTATAATATGCTCAATTAGTTACTAATATAGTGCCTACAACATGCGCCAACAAATACACCGTATAGCTAGGCATACATGTGCAACGCATGTACGGTGAATCTAGTTTCATAAAAAAAGAGAAAGGAAAAAAATAATCGAGGCAAAGATTAAAGTGTATTTAAGATTGGAGAACGATAAAATACCTGCCTGAACATCGTGTGCGGTTGATTTTCTCTATTATCTGTGTGAATACTATTTTGGAATGAATGTAGAGGAGCAGAAGGCTTGCATTAATGTTGTTATTTTCCTTGCTGGAATTGAAAGCTGTCTAAGCCACCATCAAGGTCACGTTTTCAATTATAAATGAAGGTGAAGTCACTATACCGATAAATGGTGGTGGTTGCCTGGAAGTATATATGAAAATTTTTAATATTGTTATTCGAAATGGGACAAAGCTATAATCATTAGCAGTGAACTTTGAAAATTTTCACCATATTCTCCTATCTATGGTTAATAGAAACCACGTCCATCAGTAGAGCTATTATTTTTTGGTGTATTTGTAATTCAAGATCGTTATGTTTTGGCTTTAAATGATTTTCTTGAAGACTTAAGATTCTGGCTTAATACATATTCAGAAAAGGTTCGTTTGAATTGTTGCATAACCAATTCTTAGATCGTCGATGGCAATTTTGACAGTGATATTGAAGATGATTCTGGGTAAGTGTATCCCAGTTTGTAAAGACACAAACGATAGTCAAAGGCATTAGGAGATCAAAAAGAAGGAGATGATGACGGAAAAGACAAAATAGTTGGGCTGATTTTGTGTCCTGTTGATGAGGATTGTTGATGTTGAACACCCTTTTCTACATTTTTAGAGTATAGATCTTAGAAAGTTGTAAACCTGGGAAGGAATTCTCCCACCAGCATTATGGTTCGCGTCTTCAACCTTTGTCGATCCTAGTTGTCTCCGTCACTTAGCTTCTTTTTTTCAACAAAAATTAACTTTTGATTGGCCATCTTTACCCATTCATATCCATGGGTAAGGGTTACATTTTCAAAGTTGCAAAAATATAATCACATCTCAAAAACTTATAAAATTAAAAGAAAGATATGTAATTGTGTACCTGTTCAATTTTAACCTTTGTCAGTTGGTAGGAATCAATATCAAAATCCATATAGAAGCAGAAACCTGAGAGAGAACAAATTACGAATTAAGTAAAATGCAAGCAAAGGATTACGGTTGGAAATATATTGAAGAGTAAATGGAACAATAACAGGTATGGCAACGGGAAGGAGGAAGCGGCGTCATAAGTTGATGATTAACTAATTAAGGGAGAAGGGTTCTCCTGGGAAAGGAAAATAAGCATAGGAACCGTTTCATTGCATTTAGCAAAAGTAACGTTTCGTTATTTTTTACAATCCTACAACTCCCTTTCCCCATTGCTTTCATTAAAGACTTTTGCTCCTAAAGAGCGAAAAGATTCTCGATTTGCTACCTTTCCTTTGGATGTGCTCAACCTTAATAACATGCTAGACAAACACTTTAAAATGTCTTCAGAGATTTTGTTTTCTGCGCTTGCAGCTTCCAATTCTCGTTCATCTAAATAGCTCTCTTGTGCTTGTTCTGCAACCCTGCACTAAACAGACAGAATTATAATAAGATCAATTCGCACGTGAAGTTTCAAATGTCATCTTTCTTACTGGTTGCCTAATGGTATATACCTGAAGCCTTAACATCTGCTATTTTGCTGATTGATTCAGGCCTTATCTTTATCGAGTTGACTTGCTTCTTTGGAGATAGCTTATCTTTAGTACAGGTATCAGCCGAGTGATTCTCCTTTTCTAGGCCATCTATCAATGAGTCATTGCAATTCTTCATAACAACCTCTCTGCTATTTGATGTTACATCATAGCTAATTCTCGAGCTACCAAAGACTGATTCTTTTAAAAATAGCTTTCTACTTGAAGCATTCCTATCCAGAGCAAGAAAAGACTGCGGCACGGATGATCCCAGATTGACTTCACTCATGGAAAAAGATCTTGAATTGCTTCACTTAGGAACTTTACCAGGTAGTTGAGGGCATGAATCAGACAAATAGTTATCCTCCATATTTCTCCTTGAGCATGTGGAAACTGCTTCTTGATAGAGACCTTGTCTATAATTAACAACCTGTACCTCAAGCCGAACCACCTCTTCTTCCAAATTAGCTACTTCAGCAAGAAGCTCTAATATCTGCATTATTGTCATCACACAAATAGGTGAAGGCCAACTCATAGACCAGATTCAATTATACCCACTATTTTCATTATGAAACACAGATATACACGAAAAGAAATCTCTGAAAATTTCAATTGAACCACAATTTCATAAGTACTATGAGTTCGATTCTGGGAATCTTAAAGATTGAATTCATCAAATTTAAATACTAACATATTTGGGAAGATAAGGAGGAAGGCGAGGTAGAGTTCCTAAAGGTCTGTTAAAAGCTCTATGAACATTTTCTTCATGCCTCAACTTCTTCTTTAGCTTATCAACCTGCCAATTCAAAGGCGAAAAATTGGAAGGAAAAAAACAATTTCAGAATCAAAATGAATTTTTTTTATGTTATATGAATATGAAGATGAGATGAATGAATGAGAAGACATAGATATATTACACTTTCTTCCCAACATTTTCTTCAAGTAAGTCAAAATTATTTTCTCAAGTAATTTCGATAAATTCCAACAATAAATTACCCAACAAAATCCATTATAATTGGGAGAAACGAAAGAAGATTTTTTTTTGAACTAATAATAGTAATAATAATATATATCTAGAAGATTTATCTAGTTAAACAATTTGGACATCTATGGTCAA